>JASVEL010004863.1:0-184445 GCA_032618575.1 Nicotiana noctiflora
AGAGGCCTCTGGAGATTGGTAAAGTAAGGAATGGCTTATACATGTTCTACCCCAAATGCCTAAGGAACACTAATACCTCTGTGACCTTCAATCATTCATGTGATGTAAATAGTCCTTCCTTGAATAATACTAAAAGTCATATGCCTTTATATGTAAATAAGTCATCTCTGAAGTTAATGAAAAACATTCCTACTTCTTTTACTTCTTCTTTGAATAATGGATTGTCTAAATCTGCATCATGTTTTCCCAATAGTGTAGATATACTGTGGCATAACAGACTTGGACATGTGCCATTTATAAAAATGAGACACATTTCTAACATTCCTTTTCTCTTTTTCCAAAAATAACCATTTATGTGTACAATTTGTCCCATGGCCAGACAAACAAGACTTCCCTTTCCACAAAAAGCTAGCACTTCTACCAAAATCTTTGAATTACTTCATGTGGACCTATGGGGACCCTATCATGAATATACTCATGACAGATGCAGATACTTTATCATTATAGTAGATGATTTCAGTAGAACTACTTGGACTCAACTTCTAGCTTGTAAGAGCAATTCACTACAGACAATAAAAGCTTTCATCTCACTTGTTGAAAATCAATTTAAAACCAAGCTCCAATCCATTAGATCAAATAATGGATTAGAATTCAATAACCAAGAGACCAATGTTTTCTTCCAGACCAAGGGCATTATACACCAAAAAACCTGTCCTTACACACCCCAGCAGAATGGAGTAGTGGAAAAGAAACATAGGTACCTTCTTGAAACAGTTAGGGCCTTTCTTTATCAGTCCAAATTACCTTTGAAATATTAGGGGGAATGTAAAACAGACTGCCCACTACTTATCTTTATAAAAAATCTCCCTGTGAAGTGTTGCACGGGAAACAACCAGATTACACACAGTTGAGAAGTTTTGGTTGTTTGCGTTTCCCCACAACACCCAAAGAACACCTATACAAGTTTGAGCCAAGGTCTGTTCCACATGTTTTCTAGGATATCCTTTTGGTGTCAAATGATTTAAAGTCCTGAACTTATCAACTAGAAAAATACACATAACCAGAGATCTTGTTTTTCATGAATCTATTTTTCCCTTTGACATCTATTACAAATCCAAATCAAATCCAAATCTGAGTCACTTCCCACAGTTTTTTATATCACTTCATCTGATGAACCTGTTGTCCACAATGATGTTGCAGAAGTGGAGACCAATGATCCTTATTATGACAACACATGCATGGATTCACCTAGTTCAAATAATCCAGTGCCTGCTCCATCCTCCACATCATCTTCCCCTTCTACTTCCCCAGTTCCATCTTGCCTTCCTGATAATTAAACACCATCCACATCACATTTGCCTCCATCTTTTGCCTCTTCACTAGTAGTACATCATACTTCCACGTCTTTGAGAAGGTCACGAAGGGAACACAAAGTACCTGCTTACCCAAAGGATTATGTCCACAAAATCACTGACCCTAATGAAAGCTCTTTTTCTCTCAACTCATTGTTCTCTAAGTTTCACCATATAGCCCATGAATCAATGAATCCTAGTAGTCAGGCATTGGTCAATAGTGTTTGTAATGTTAGTGAGCCATCTTCTTTTGAGGAGGTTGTTGTCAGTCCTGCTTGGCAGGCAGCCATGATCCAAGAATTTGAAGCTCTTTATGCTAATAATACCTGGAACTTGGTCTGTTTACCATCTGATAAAAAGGCAATAGATTGTAAATGGGTATACAAAGTAAAGCACATGTGTGATGGCACAATAGAAAGGTATAAGGCCAGACTTGTTGTGAAGGCTATACCCAACAGAAAGGTGTGGATTTCACAAAAATATTTTCTCCAGTGGTTAAGATGACCACAGTGAGAACCTTGATTGCAGTAGCAGTGAAGCACAGTTGGGAAATGTTCCAGTTGGATGTCAATAATGCTTTCCTCCATGTGGATTTGCATGAGGATGTCTATATGCAGTTGCCACCTGGGCTCATGGCGGAGGATAAGTCTTTGGTTTGCAAGCTGAATAAGTCCTTGTATGGACTCAAACAAGCCATTAGACAGTGGTATGAAAATTTAACTGAGGCACTGTGCTCTAGAGGCTTCAACCATTCACTAAATGACTATTCATTGTTCCACAAACAACATGGAGATTTAGTGATTTATGTTGCAGTTTATGTAGATTACATCTTAGTCACTGGCACAGATATGGAGGAAATACTGCAGTTGAATACCTTTCTTCATGACAAGTTCGAGATAAAAGATCTTGGCTCCTTGTACTATTTCTTAGGTCTGGAAGTGTTGTATAAGCCTGATGGTGCGATTATTTCTCAAAGGAAATTTATTCTAGATCTGTTAAAAGAATACAATTGCTTGGATTACACTGCCCTCAGCTCACCACTTGATCCTAATGAAAAACTTAAAGCTAAGGAGGTGAAGCCTTTAACTGATCCAACTTTTCACATGAAGTTAATAGGGAAATTGAACTTCCTTATCAACACTAGGCTGGAGGGGAAGCCTTTAACTGATTCAACTTTTCGGAAATTGAACTTCCTTATCAACACTAGGCTGGACATTGCTTTTGGAGTTCAATATTTGAGCCAATTCATGCAAGATCCTAGAGAACCTCACCTAAAAGCTGCCTACCATTTACTGAGGTATCTCAAAGCTAATCCCACTTTAGGCATTCTCATGTCCAAGTCTGAAGACTGGACTGTTAGGGGCTTTTGTGATTCAGATTGGGCCTCTTGTCCAGACACAAGAAGGTCTGTAAGCGGGTACATTGTCTTATTAGGAAGCAGTCCACTCAGCTGGAAGTCCAAGAAGCAAGCCCTATCTTCTGCAGAGGCAGAATATAGATCCCTCAGAAAACTAGTTGGTGAGTTAGTATGGCTAAGCAGAGTTCTTGCTCAACTGAAAGTTCCATCTATACATCCAATTTCAGTATTTTGTGATAGCCTGTCATCCCTACACATAGCAAGAAATCCAGTATTCCACGAGCACACTAAGCATATCGAAGTAGATTGTCACTTCGTGAGGAAATAACAACAAGAAGGCTTTATCTCATTGCACCGTATCACCACTGATCAACAACTCGTAGACATTCTTACCAAAGCTTTGATTGGCGTGAAATATTTAGGTGTATTAGCCAAGCTGGCAGTATTTTCACTACCTCCAACTTGAGGGGGGTATTGAGATATTTATCGGTTTGTTTTCCAGTTTATTTTTCATTATTTCTCCCTTCCGGTTCAGGATAGTTAGGTGCTCTGGTTCAAGTTAGTTGGGTCGAGTTAGTTAGTGAATTAGTTAGTGGTTCAAGTTTGTTAGAGGTTAGTTGCCAGTTGTACATGAGAGTATATATACGTACTTCTCTCAATCTAATACACAGATTTTGAGCTATTGTTCATTTCACTTCTTCATGTTGTTCTGAAAAGTTCCTTAACTGCCAAGGCAGTCATGGCTAAGTTCGATCGCTGCACTTCGAGCTTCAATCTTCTCATCCTATTTTACCTGAACAATTGCCGGGCCAATATTGTTCGATTGGTATGGTTGAGGCGAAGCTACATTAACTACCCTTCGTCGAAAAATTACACTGTATATGTTAAGTAAATTATTAAGTTTGAGGTATATAACATATATAGAACACCCTTTGTGGGGGGAACTTTTTTCACTTCTTTTAAATTTGAACACCTTGGGAAAATTCCTAGCTTCGCCACTGGGTAAGATACTGGAGGAATTATAGATAATATGCTAACATCAAATCATCGACAAGATGATTCTCGGAGATTTTCATGAGATAAAATCAAAAGACTCATATTACTAAAAGCTTTTCTTAAATAATTTCACAACTATGTTTCTTCTCGCAACTTGAAACGTGATTCCCCTTACTATCTACACCTCCAGATGCGACAAGAGTACTTGTGTCCCAAAAATAGCTCGAGTCCCCGCTCTTCCTGATGATCAGGAATTTTTTCCAGCAACTCCGTCTGCTCATCTGGGGATTAGTCATTGTGCAAACACTTGCCTTGTCGCCGAACTTAGTACATTAACCCTGATTCCTTTTTTCTGTAGAAAGAATGGCATGATATTGAAAGATAACCCCTGGAAATTTTGTGCAATAGGATTTGATTTCATACAAACTCCACGCTCGAGACAAGTGAAAACCAAAAGAGCTGTTTATAGAGGTCCATCATAACCCACAAATCACTGTTTGCATAGAGGTTCATCGTTGTCTAAAGAACTAATTTAGAAGAGGATTAAGAACATATACGACATCATGTTCTAGGAGGATAAAGTTCCCATAGAGCCACTGTCGTGTCTTCAGATGCAGAGGCCAATAATTTACTGTCAGCAGAGAATGAAACAGTGTTGCACTGCAAAACATATTGTGCAGGAGTGTCATAGAGAAAATACGTGGATATATCCAGGAATCCAAGAGAGTGGGAGACAAAATGGAATAAGTCAGTTTGATAATTGTTTTAAGGAGAAAAACACTCAACAGAAACAAAAGGGAATTGCATACCGTGGCGTTATGATATTTCAAAATAGCCAAAGGTTTTCCTTTGCGATAATTGTAAATCCTAACCCTGAAAATAAAAGATAAGATCAGCTAATGTTAGAGTGATACCTAGCACATGACCTACATACTTAAACACAATGCTTGAACTCACATAGGAACAATTACTAGAGTTTAAAAACCAGCTACCTCAAAGGAATTGATGAACTGCACCAAAGACATCTATACTTCCATACAAGATCAAATATGTGAATTTTCAACTTTGAACAAATATGTGTTGTTTCCAGGAGAGTACATCTAATATTTAACACTGTCTGACCTTATAAACAAGATCACATTGTAAACACTAGATTCATGTTTCCTGCATTAACGTTAATAAAATGATCATATCACGTTCTTTCATCGACAGAATACCATACGCATATGCTTATAATAAATGTTCTTTCATCAACAGAAGGGCCTGCAACAACACCCTAACCAGCCACAATGTACACGAATTGACAGTTTGAAAGTCTCTGAGATCCCTACCGGTGATCCCAACCAGCAGTTGCAGCAATTTTCCCATCTGGCCGGATTGAGGTTCCAGCTATTCCAGGTCTCTCCAAAACAATTTCTTTTCTGATCAAACAAGAACCCTACTTTACAGAAAAACTAGAAAAGTTACATTCACCACATAATAAACCTGCAAATACAAAAGAAAGCTTTGTACAAATGAAGCCACCATTTGCAAGGTCCACAACTAATAACTGCTGGTAGCTGCTGCAAACTGTAGAGATATATTTACTAAGCGTGGACGATATTTTTCCTTGGTTTGAAAGTGTATGTTGCAATAGGGAAACTACACATACTCAAAGAACGAACACAAAATCACAAAGCATGACCAGCTCCAAACAATTGACCAACTTATCAATGCATGTGGATCATGAGGTTCAAACATCAGAATCAAATTTTCCTCAGGCCATTAAGGCATGCACCTTTGAAAAGCAGTTTCAAACAAGTACTAAGACACTTAGTAATATTTTCTAGCTATAAGAGAAGAGTTTTTGTGAAAAATACATGCACATCAAGAGCACCATCGAACAATAGCATATCTTGCAGTTAGAGAACAAGTTGGGAGTTACCATAGAATGGTCCAATGTAAACATAAAAAATTTCTCATCAGCAGCTCCAGAAAGACCACCTTTGCATGATCCATCTACGCATAAGCTTAAAACTGTAGGGAGAAGACAACAAATCTTTCATGCCCGCTTTAAGAATGAAAATAGAACTAGAAAAGGTGTATTGTAGAGCACTTCATGTATGGTAGAATGATATGCCTGGTTCTGAATGGAACTTGACTGAAGTCAAAGGGACACCCGGATTACGTAAGTCCCACCAAGCAATGGATCCATCCTCGTACCTGTAGGGATATGTAATCTAGTTTGGTAAGTCAAGCATCAAATTGATGAAATACATCTTTCAACAGAAATTCAACACGAGAAAGAATCTACTTATATCAGGTCTCCACTCAGTCAAGAGACGAAAAGAGTAGCATGATCACTCTTTTATGTGATGAATCATCATCATTTTCCAAGCATTGTACAGTAATCTTACTCTTGAAATATTCAAAATTATCTACCTGTCAAGTACTGAAGATCCTTGTATCATATTTCCATTTGAATTCACAATTCTTTTGATAAGAGTGATAATTTTCTGTACATGATTTTATACGGTGAACAACAACAACAACAACAACACAGTATATTCCCACAAGGTGGGGTCTGGGGAGGGTAATATGTAGCCAGGCCTTACCTCTACCCAAGAGGGCAGAGAGACTGTTTCCAATCGACCCTCGGCACAGGAAAAGAAAGGCAATCAAAAACAAAAATCGCATTAGTTATACCAGCATACATCGCAAAAAATTGTCTAAACATAAGAGGCATAAATACCATCAATAAGCAGGTATGCATGCAATGATATTAAAACAGTAACTACCAGAAATGACTACCACAAGAGAACACAAACTAATCATCTATGGGTGTCCCTACCACACCTCACCCACCCCGGAAAAGGAGTACGAAAAATCTAGAAGTCCCTATCCTACAACCCTGATACTAGACCTCCAGACTTTCCTATCAAGGGTCATGTCCTCGGAAATCCGCATCTTGGCCATGTCCTGTCTAATTACCTCTCCCCAGTATCTCTTAGGCCTCCCTCTGCCTCGCCTCACACCAACCACCGCTAGCCGCTCACAACTCCTCACCGGGGCATCGGGGCTTCTCCTCCGCACATGCCCGAACCACCGAAGCCTCGCCTCTCGCATCTTCTCATCCACTGGGGCCACCCCACCTTCTCCCGAATAACTTCGTTCCTAATCTTATATAACCTAGTGAGCCCGCACATCCACCTAAGCATCCTCATCTCCGCAACCCTCATCCTCTCAACATGAGATTTCTTCACCGGCCAACACTTCGTCCTATACAGCATGGCAGGTCTAACCACACCTCTATAAAACTTCCCCTTGAGTCTTTGTGACATTTTCTTATCACACAAGACTCCTGAAGCACGCCTCCACTTCGACCATCCCGCCGCTATACGGTGAGTGACATCCCCGTCTATCTCCCCGTCCCCCTGGATCACCGATCCAAGGTATCTAAAACTATCCTTCTTGGCTATGGCCTGAGATCCAATCATCACGCTCCCTCCCACTTCGCTCTGCTCAGTGCTAAACTTACACTCCAGATATTCTGTCTTAGACCTGCTTAGTTTGAACCCCTTAGACTCGAGAGTCTGTCTCCATACCTCTAGCCTCTCGTTAACACCGACCCTCGTCTCGTCTACCAGGACTATGTCATCGGCAAATAGCATACACCAAGGTACATCCCCTTGAATATGCCGCGTTAAAGCATCCATTACCAAGGCAAACAAGAGGGGGCTAAGCGCAGATCCTTGATGGAGCCCCATAACCACCGGGAAATGGTCTGAGTCGCCACCCACTGTCCTGACCCTGGACTTAGCTCCATCGTACATGTCCTTGATTGCTCTGATGTAGGCTTCCGGCACGCTCTTAGCCTCCAGGCACCTCCATAGTACCTCCCTAGGGACCTTGTCGTACGCCTTCTCCAAGTCGATAAACACCATGTGCAGGTCCTTCTTCATATCCCTGAACTATTCCACCAATCTCCTGACAAGGTGGATAGCTTCTGTAGTGGACCGACCCGGCATGAAACCGAACCGGTTCACGGAAATAGATGTCGACTCCCTCACCCTGGCCTCGATCACCCGCTCCCAGACCTTCATGGTGTGGCTTATTAATTTGATGCTCCTATAGTTGTTGCAACACTGGATATCCCCTTTGTTCTTATACAAGGGCACCACTGTACTCCACCTTCATTCCTCCGGCATCCTTTTGGACCTGAAGATCGCATTGAACAACCTGGTGAGCCACTCCACTCCTGGCTTACCCATGCATTTCCAGAACTCCACCGGGATTTCGTCCGGCCCGGTCGCTCGACCTCTACTCATCCTACGCAAAGCCCCCACGACCTCTTCCAGCCTAAAGCGCCTCTATGACGCTCTGAATGCCCCAGCTCCCCTAGTTCTATGTTTTGGTCCCCCTCCTCGTTTAGAAGGTCTCGGAAATACGCCTGCCATCTCTGTTTGACTTGAGACTCCCCCATCAGGACTCTACCATCCTCATCCTTGATCGCATTTTATACGGTGAGTCTATTGAATATACAAACTTCTTAACGTCGGTGACTTGGTGATATACAAATGTGGTGTTAGATGCCCTAAGACAAGGTACAAGTTTTAGGTAAGTGGGCAGGTCTTGTATAACCTGGTTGGCCGAATTGGGAATGTTGCACCTAGTTTAAATCAGTCCCAGAAGGGGTTGCTCATGAGCGAAACCTAGAAGCTGCTGGCCGCGGTGGCATTTTAGTCAACCCCACCTGATAGGGAAGCATTTCTTATTTCAGACAGCATGAATGGCTCCCTTGAGAAGAGCGACATTCCTTACTATTCGTCATCAATTTGAATATCAATATAACCCCCCACCCGCCCCGCGACAACAAAAAGAAATAGAAAGAAAGTATATATATATATAACAGAGAGTAAAATTGAGCAAAATAAATTTCAGGAAAGCAATTTGCTTTCTGGCTATTTGGGTGCAATGCACATGATATTCAATTGAACAGTTACTATGGAATACATTTTTTTGATAATGAATATTCTGAAATGCAGTTGTAAATGCTAGTAAAAATGGAGTCAGATGGCGGCTTAGGAAATTGAGTTGGAATGCAATAATGCATTTGGCTGAGAGTGGAAAGGGGTTGTATGAGGGTTTAGAAACAAACCACAGAAATAATGAAGTTGTGATCTCAGCTAGAAGTAGATAGAGTATCCTTCATAATGCAGGCATGTTAATCAATAAAGTTAATCAACATGTGTGCCATAGAATCACTTCACATCTGAATGATCAAAGAATGATTGTAGCTTTTACCAACAACAACAACAACAACATACCCGGTGCAATCCCATAGGTGGGGTTTGGGAAGCGTAGTGTGGACGCAGACCTTACCCCTACCTGAAGAGGTAAAGAGGTTGTTTCCAATAGACCCTCAGCTCAAGAAAAGATGGAAAGGAAGAAAAGGGAAGAAGAAGAAGAATTGGGGGGGGGGGGGTTGACACAAAATACGATAAGGAAAAAGAGGAGAAAAAGTAGCATCAGATAGTAACAATCAGGGAGCAACAATTTTCAATAGCAATTTTCAAAAACAATGGACATGGTTGCTAAGTACCAGATATAATAACAAACTAGAAGTAACTTTCAACCAACAACAAGAATATTACTAGTACTGCCGGTAAACCTAGGAGAAACTCACAACTACCTGTCAGCCCACCACCTTAATCCTCGACCTCCACACCTTCCTATTGCAGTTTTGGATATCACCTTTGTTTTCACCATACAAGCATTTTAACAACTCCACTATACTTACTTTCAGAAGTCATAGGGAAGTAAGCACTCAGGGAATTTTGACAATGTTCAAAAAGCTACTTCATATAGGCACACAAAAGCAAATAAGTACACAAGGAAAGACGGATATATGAATACGAATGTAGAGACAAGTAGACAATACTATGTAAACAAGGTTATTATTGGAGATATGAGAACAAACCCTGCCAAAATACTAAGGAGCCCCTGAGATTCAGAAGGTACAAACGCCTGAACCGCCATGCACATTCCTGAGGGTACTTACTTTATAAGCAAATGCAAATGCATATTTTAAATCAAAATTGAAAGGCGGAAAGGCAGTAACTATTCTGAGGGAGAGATAGAGAAACCCAAGCAGATACCAAAGTATGTAATACAAGCTTAGAGGAAGAGAATCATAAAGTACCTAAATAAGCAAAATACAGTAAACTCTCAATTTGGGTAGTACGACATTGCATCTTAAAAATGATTTTTACCACCAATCCTCTCCTCTTATTATCCCCAGGTCTTAGAACTGGTAGTTTGGAGATTCCAGTTTGTGGAATGCACAAGAACGTTCCGTTCTTTCCATAGAAAACCGCAAGCAGTTGTGCATTTTGTATGTCTAATTTGTCCAAGCACCAAATTCAATTTCAGAAGTTTCAATTTCCCTTTTGAAAAAATTTCCATTCCAAAATACCCATCGAAGATGCTCCAAAAGCTACTGAAAGAAAACCTGGAAGCTTTAGATGCATTTTCAATTTATCTTATTGTTTAAGCACTAATATTATACTGCTCTTCTCAACAATCATGCCAGTTGGAGCTCTTTAATGATAACTATATGCCTCCAGCAGTAATACCCAAATTTCTATCATATAAGTACCAAGCATAGGAAATCTCTCAAAATGTACAATTGTCCATTGCTCCTAATGAAATTAGTAATATTGATATTGCTATCCCTTCAAGCTCCTACATTGATTAAGATCACAAATATCTAATGACATCTAAGTAAAGATACAAGTCTTGACACGAAGGTATCACACCTCAGGGACCTAATATTTTCAAGAACCTCCTCACCACCACTTTAGATCGACCAGCATCCAAAGATACCACAAGATGGAAAAGCTGTAAATAAATCTCATATTTTCTTGAAGTTCAACATATCTTCTAAGAAGTAAATTATGTTGAACTTATCCAGAACACAATAAGATCTCAGAAAATTAGTTTTCGAAAGTAGCTTACAAAAATATTTGGAAAAGAAAACAACCTCTTTGGTTCGGAGTCTGATTTGAGGGGCTACCAGAGCTATGAGGCAGCTGCGCAATTCTTTCTGCAGTATTGACATCCCAAATCTCAACCTTTGCAAATGGATTGGTTAGTGTTAAGTAAATTACATAAAACAAACTCAAAAGAAAAGAATAAAGTATCAGAAATAACCATCAACCAACCACAGAAGCTTGTTCCCCTGCTATAGCAACATATTTTGGTCCTTCAGTGAGCTCCTTACCTGAGCATTTCAATATGTTAAACAATCTTATCATCAAACATTGTTAAAGCAAGCAGACAACCAACCAAATCCAGGTAAACAAAGGAGCATACTTTGGTTGAGAACCACATCAATATATAGGAAGGGAATAGCATCAAAGATTCAAGCAACATATAAGTGCAGGTGTAAAAAACACTCATCACCGAGTCTTTATATACAACAAAAACCACAAAACCAATTTTCTTGAGTATATTGATTCCATTCCTTGATATTAAGTCTTGATCGTAGTTTAGCACGTTGAGACTTAACAATCTTGTCACTCAAACATTGTTAAAGCAATGCAGACGACCAACCAAATCCAGGTAAACAAAGGAGCATACTTTGTTTGAGAACCACATCAATATATAGGAAGGGAATAGCATCAAACAATTCAGGCAACATATAAGCGCAAGTGCCAAAAATACTCATCATATATAATAAAAACCACAACAAACTGATTTTCTTGAGTACATTGATTCCATTCCTTGATATTAACTCTTGATCGTATTTATAACACATTGAGCCTTAACAGTATGGTACCATAATCTGACTGCAGATGTACTTGCTACCAGAAGGCCTTTGTCAAAGCTTCACGTGAAAGACCTTTGACTAAAAGCATACTTGATGGAAGTTCTGTCATTTAAGGAATTTTGGACAATTGAAGCGTTTGGGAAGCTTTTTTCTGACCTACTCATTGGTGCACATAGATGTTAACAAATTTGATTACTTCAAATTGGACGAGATCCTATAATTAATATGTGAGGATCTTTTTATCTTTTTTATAGAGAAATGACAGTGGTAATTAGCATGTTGTACAGAAAAAAGTATTAGTCTATTCCTTAAGCACAAGACGCATGGCTTTCAAAATTGACTCCGAACATTCCCTAATAACATTGTAAATCATACCAAAATCTTAAGTACAAGTCTGCTGAGGCAAAGATGATCAATTTCTGCAACATTCACTAAGGCTGTTCTTCAGTTTGTTCTTTTTTAAAGTCGGACATTTTCGAATTGCATGCGAACAGACTTTAAAATGAACATAAAATCCAGAACACTTGACATGGTTCTGTTTTTTTTCTTTTAAGTTAATATTAAAACCAATATTGAGATAATATAGAAATCAATTCAAATAGCCGTTAAATACATCATTTAGCTGACCAATATGTCAAAATCTGTCGTAATCTGGGTGCGTGTATATTCGAACTCACCTCATTCAAATTTCAGAAGTTATAGACAGAGCTTAACTTAAAAATGAACTGCAAAGTGAAGAAAAGGCAAGCAAGAGATAGAAAACCTTTGGATTTGGTGGAATCAGTGGGTTGATCTCCTTGTTCTTCTCTTTGCATGTCATCAACAATTTCGTTAATCTCCCGATCGTCAATCTTCATTGCCTCACTTGGTGACTTTGCAATCGATAATTTGCAGAAATGATAAGAGTTTGTCTTTATTGTAAGTAATGGTGTCCTGTTGAAAGCACAAACGGTAGTCCTAATCATAAAGTAAATGGAGATTGAACGCCACCACAGGGTAACAAAAGTCAAACTAACATGACAGCAAATAGTGAGGCAACTAGTAAAGAAAGTAAAGGAATGAGTATTGAAAAGATAATGTTGCAAATATCTGCCCAGCAAAGTTGATAAACAAGATCCAATGCACCTAGAATCCATTCCTTATAATGGAATTGTAATATGATTTTCCAGTCGTTGTCGTGAATTGAGTTAGACATCACCCAAATAACATAGCATCCATATTGCTGATTGTTTTTGTTGATAAAAATTTGGCTGAAAAAGATTTTTAAGCAACAATATACGATTGGGAGTTTCCGCATTTGTCCTTGCATTTCCTGCTAATTGATTTTGATTAAAACTGATGCATTGGGATTACCCTTTCTGTTGATACCCTGAGATATTAGAAATCCATTTAGTACTATAAAACCTTCAGGTTGCAAAGATTTTTTGATGGTTTTGTACATAATGATCAAAAAGAAAATATTGGTATGGAGTGGTACTACCCGCGCTTCCCCATGCTCAGCCCCAAGGGAGAGAACAAGTCTAAACTCTCTAAAAAGAAAACGTGACTTGACTTTTCTTTCTTCCAGTCCATTACCCACGACATCTTGTTGTATCATGAAAATGTTTTAGATCATAAGACTTTTTTCCGGGTTTTACATCAACTTTGCTCTAATCAGAGATAGAAGGCCCAATATTTGGAAGTTTTACTTTCTTCATATGACTAATATACCAATCTCTGAATACTCTTGAAATTCAACACGGTCATAGTGCGGAGGATGTAGGATCTGACACCACGTTTGGGGGTCCAAATATTTTCTCCAAGCACCCAAAAGGAACAGAAAATGATTTAACTTACAGAAAAAAAGGGGAATAACGCGCTCAGTTTCTTAGAAGTGATGATGGTAAAAAGGCTGTGATTAACTTTGAACCAGTTGCAGGACAGCAAAATGAGCTATCTTTCATAATCACACTAAATAACAGTTTCATGTAAACATTCCACAGAACCCCATCACACACTATGCAAGAAACAAATTACTAAATATGCAAGTATGCGACAAATGAGACTCTATGTAAAGTATCCATGAGTAACGAAATCTGAGAAGACAGCAAATGTATGTATAATTTAAAATATGTAAACCTGAATACCTGGACAAACCTCCTCCAAAATCCCAACATTTGACAGTACCATCTCTGCCCTGGCTGCGGAAATAGAAAAGTCAAACGTTCAATCAAATTAACCCACCTATCCAGAATAGGAGAGGGATTAAAACACCCTCCATTCAAACTTGAAGGCATGTGACAATATTACTGACTGAAATATCAAACAAATTAACAAAGATAAGAAAGAGAGAGACGAGACACACCTGATAACTTTATTATCCCCGAGAACAGGACTTGCAGCAACACAAATAATCCCATGTGCTGCACTATGCACCCTGCAGCTAACAGTAATCAACTATTAAAACCCAACTGCGTTATGATTTCAAGTAAAATTCAGAGTACTACGAGTACACCTCAATCCCAAACTAGTTGGTTAAAAAGAAGTTCCAAGTACAACCACAGCTAAGCCTCAATCCCGAGCTATTGGGGTCCACTAAGAATAAGTTCTTAGTCTCAAATTAGTTTGAGTTGCATAAAGTTCATAATACAACAGTTACTACGCCTCAATCCGAATTAATCAGGATGGCAAAGAAGAAATTCAGAATACATAATCGGGAACCAGCCAAAACATAATACCGAACAATTTTATGCAGCAGTGTTTACTTAGCAGGAAGTTTATGAAAGAAAGACTTTCGCAAATTTTAGTCTAAAACAAGCCATAGATTTTTGTGTTAAAAAAGTAGTGTGTCACTTTTAAAGGAATAAAGGAGTTATAAACTATTACCAAGCAGATGAAACTGTACGATGCTGTACAGTATTCCAAATCCGCAACTCTCCATCAGTTGACCTGAAATGTAACCGAAGTATGTAATTAATTCAGTTTGACTTATGATCAATGTAAAAGGTAATAACTCAAAAAGTTCATACCCCGAAAATAATATGCTGTTAGAAGGATGAAAACAAATGTCAGCGACAGAAGCGCGGTGACCTCGTAGCACTGACACCGGGTCCGGCGCTGGTCTTTTGTTCATGCCTTGTTCTGCCATTGAAGCATTTTGTCAAACAGTTTGGTATAATACTTAAAACTATTTTAAATATTCGAATTAAAAGTTCGTGGATTAATATCGTGTTTTGGAGATTATACCTTGCTTCGTGAAAAGAGAAAACGCCTACCTTCTAGTTCTACGCCTCTTCGTTTTAAAACTGTTGGTGTAACTATTGTGAAGTTTGATGAGCTACGCATATTTAAATGTTGTGAGTTGTGACTAAAAAACGAAAACAAAAAGTTAAATGTTGAATATTTAAAAGCACTTTTGGAGAATAAATTTTATTATAATGTTATTTTTTTGGGGTAAAAAATAATATTCCCTAGCGAACAATCTCCTCCTTCAAAGCTCATCACATTACGTTTTTCATGTTTGTCTAGTGTGATTTTGCATCTTGTATATGAGCTATTGAGGGAGTAGGTTACCCAAGGCACACCCGAAAGGTAACTAGATGTGCTCTCCCTTAAAATTTTCTATAAAAAAAGGCAGAAGAGCCTAAATGGCACATATACTTGTGTCACTCTTCCTACTTCACTTATTTTCATCCAAGATATTTTAACTTGTTCAAAGTCTATATTTAAATCCCTCTTACTATGTATATACCTCACTTGGTTGACATGGATGATACATCTTATTCCACGTTATTTTGTATATTGTATCTATTAAAAACACTTATGATGTACTATTTCCTTAAAGAAAGAGAAAAGGAAAATCAATGCATCCATCTCATCTCTCTTCCCTCAAAGTCACAGACCTATCCTACTTTGTCCATCTCATCTCCTTCTCTATTTGTCTTTCTGCCCTTCCAGGGTAGAGGTATGACTGCGTATATCCTATCCTCCCCAAACATCACTTATGAAACTACACTGGTGGTTGTTATTGTTGTTGTATCTCCCTTTTATGTCTCACTGTCACATTAATGAATAGTTAGGGATTTTCTTTTTAGGCAGATTAACGCCATATTGTTCTTAGCGGTGACTATCTAGACGTCGCCCAGAGTCGGATATTATACGTTTGCGGAGCTGGATCTAGGATGGGGGGAGGAGATATGTTCTTAATTAGAAGGGGGATGGGAGAAAAAACAAGCTGGATTGGGGGTTCTACAACTAGGAAATGTCAAAATAAATAAAAACCGAAGAAATTAGTATTTGATAGCAAAAATGGCCACTTTTAATAAGGAATTTTTAGGGATTGATTTTTTTTTAGGGGGAGGGGAAGGGGATGGGATGGGGGGAATAGGAGCAATGGGGAAGAAGAAGAAGCATAAAAGGGGGGAGAAACGAAAGGGGGTGTTATTGCGAAGGGGGGATAGTGTGAAAGAAGAATAAAAGCATACAGTAGGGGAAACAAAAAAGGGAGGTGGTGTTGGAGGGAGAGGTTGTTTTGGGGAGGAGGAGAGGAAGAGGGAATGGGCTTACCAGAAAAAGAGATGAAATGAGGTGGGTATGAGAAAGAAAAAATTACTTTTTTGGATCCACATGTTTGCTTTAGTTATTTGGATTCACCTGTTTGTTTGTTTTTTTACTTATTTTATTTTTTATTCTTATTTTAATGATTATTTTCTTATTTTAATTATTTTTTGTTCAAAATGCTCATATTCACGCTCATTATGTGCTTGAATTTTATCTAGCTCAACTATTATTTTACTACATTTGCTTGGTCAATGGTTAGAGGGTTTTAAATAATAGAGTTTGACCAAGTTAAAGTGTCTGAATGAAAACAAGTGAAGTGGGAGGACCGGTATGACAAAGTAGCACCAGTATATGTGTCATTTACGCGATTCTGCCTAAGAAGAAAATACAACTTTCATGACTCAGAAAAAGAATAAGGAGGTATAAAGTAAAAATAAATAGCATTCAAATATGAGATATGCAAAACTTAATTACTAAAAGCAATTTGTAAGTCACAAGTGCGAAAAATGATTTAGTAACTCATTCAATATTCAAAATGCAACTTCAAATACAATTTGTATGGCACAATAATTTAACTTTAGCAGTTAAAAATTAAAGTAAGAAAAACATATATCTTGCATTTTGAAGCTGGTGTAAATTACACTACGCGAGTAAGTTTTTACCTAAAAATTTACTTATGTTGTGATCAAAGTATTTCAGAATTTTTACATTTTTATACACTATATGAAACTATACTACTCTCTCTACTAAAATTTTACTATGATTATATTTTATATACCCAATTACTATTTATGTACATTTTAAGAAAATTATTGGTAATAATGAGTATCGTGAAACTACTCTAACATATCTTCCACTCACGCATGTTTCTCTCTCCACATCTCCCCCCCCCCTGTAACGACCCGACCGGTCGTTTTAGAAAATTTCTCCCCAATCCCCAATTTAACTGTTCCCCTAAGTTCATTCCTACTATGGTGATTTGCCGGGAGAGTCGGTTCTGAAATTTGGAGCGTTTTGGGACACTTAGTCCTTAAATAGAAGCCTTATAATTGAAAAATGGCTCATAGCCGGAACAATGTTAAGACGACCTCGGAACGGAAATCCGTTGGTTCCATTAGCTCCGTTAGGTGATTTCGGGGTTGGGAGCGCGTTCGGAATGTATTTTGGAGGTCCGTAGCTCAATTAGGCTTGAAATGCCGAAGTTTGAAATTTTGGCGAATCCGAACGATAGGTGAGATTTTGTTCCGAGGGTCGGAATGGAATTCCGACAATTTCTGTAGCTTCGTTATGTGATTTTGGATATGTCTGCAAATTTTCAGGTCATTTGGACGTCGTTTGATCGGGTTTTGGATCGAATGTTAGTTTTGAAAGTTTTGAAGAAACTTAGGCTTGAATCCGTGTGTAATTGGTGATTTTGATGTTTAGGATGGTGTTTTTATGATTGGAACAAGTTCGTATCATGTTTTGGAGTATGTTGGTGGTTTTCGTTGGGGTCCCGGGGGCCTCGGGATGATTTCGGATGCCCAACGGGTCATTTTTGGAAGTTTTTGGACTGCTGTTCTGGTATCTGGTATTGTTCTTCGCGTTCGCGAGGGTCCTATCGCGTTCGCGAAGAAGAATTTGGCCTCTAAGACTTTGTTCTTCGCGTTCGCGAAGAAGGAATTTCCATCAGGGGCTTTGTTCTTCGCGTTCGCGAAGAGTCCCTCGCGTTCGCGAAGAAGGATTTTTCTGTCGCACAGGTCCTACTTCGGAAGCTCATATCTTTTTATCTACAAGGAATTGTGAGGTGATTCAAAAACGAAAGTTGTATATCTTTGAATCTAGTTTTCAGAAACATATTATAATAGTCATTTGGAGTTATGTGTAAAAAGTTATGACCATTGCAATAGAGGCTGTCCGAGCAAAGTTGGAAAATATATCTTTGGGAGTTTGTTCTTCGCGAACGCGAGAGATGGACCGCGAACGCGAAGAACAAATGCCTGGGCAGCAGAATAAAGTTCAAACTTCGTCCCATTTGCCATTTTTGACGATTTGGAGCTCGGGTAAGGCGATTTTTCGGGAGATTTTTGGAGAAATCAAAAGGGTAAGTACTCTTAACTCAATTTTGGTTGTATAGCTCGAATCTATTGCAAGTTTTAGTCTTTAATTTGAGAATTTTCGTTAAAAATGGTAGAAAACCCTCTTGGATAGAATCAAGGATTTGATGGGCCATTTGTGGTCCGATTTGGGTGTTCTTGGTATGGTTAGACTCGTGTTGAGATAAGGAATCCGAAAATATAACTTTCGTAATTTTTCGAGAAGCGTACCGAAAGTCGGGTTTTGGCAACTTTGTGGTTTTGGTGTAATTCGATTGTTTTGATTGGGTAATGCCCAATTGGCCTATTTTGATGTGATTCCATTGATTTTTATCAGATATTACACCTGTGGAGGCCGATGTTCGCGGCAAGAGAGTTATTTCTTAGCGGTTTTGTACCGGAATTGAGGTAAGTGGCTTGTCTAACCTCGTGTGGGGGAACCTTTACCCCTAGGATATTATGTGATAGTTTAAATGCCTTGTACGCGAGGTGACGGGCGTGTACATGTGCTAGTTGTTGTAACTCACTTTACTCAAATTGTCCAATCCGTGATATTTCTGTTCTTAGATTATTAAGTTGTGACATTTACCTGGTATTCGTTAGGGAAGCATGATTAGGTAGGATTTATCTGTCTAATTGCCTAATTGTCCTACTTGAACTACTTGATAATTGTTGGCATCAGTCCTCGGTGAAGTTATAGTTAAGCGTATTATGTTTTCTGTGTGCGTTTTCTTTATTTGTTGTGTTGGTGGACTGCGGGTTCAATTCCCGGAGATCCCAGGGCTGTGGGTTCGATTCCCAGAGACCCGGATTTGCTATTGTTTGTGGACTGCGGGTTCAATTCCCGGAGATCCAAGGGCTGCGGGTTCGATTCCCGGAGACCCGGAGTTTATTGATATATTATTGAAATGTGGACTACGGGTTCGATTCCCGAGATCCTGAGATTATTGAAATGTGGACTACGGGTTTGATTCCCGAGATCCTGAGATTATTGAAATGTGGACTACGGGTTCGATTCCCGAGATCCCGAGATTATTGAAATGTGGACTACGGGTTCGATTCCCGAGATCCCGAGATTATTGAAATGAGGACTACGGGTTCGATTCCCGAGATCCTGAGATTATTAAAATGAGGACTACGGGTTCGATTCCCGAGATCCTGACTTATTGGTAGGGACTGCGGGTTCGATTCCCGGAGATCCTGAGAGGTACTGAGAATGGGACTGTGGGTTCAATTCCCACAGATCCTGGATTTGTTTATTTGAGTTGGTTATTTGTTGTTAGCTTAATTGTAGACAGTTGCAATAATCATCATAATGTTGTTATTTCGGAAATTATTATCATTTAAACTGCTTATTATTGTTATTATCATTTTTGTAACTGTTTTCTCTCAGTAGGGCCCTGACCTTCCTCGTCACTACTCCATCGAGGTTAGGCTTGGCACTTACCGAGTACCGCCGTGGTGTACTCATGCTACTCTTCTGCACACTTTTGTTGTGCAGATCCAGGTACAGACTCATATCAGGATTCAGCAGCGTTTTGGGAGACCTCGAGGTATGATCTGATACGTCCGCGGATCCGGAGGCCTTCCTTCTATTCTATTAGTACTAGTAGATATCTTTCCTTCACTTCGTTGTTAGATACTTTTTATACATAGAGCCTCAGTTGTATATTCTCTTTTAGTCTGTGTTGCCCGTGGGATTCCGGGTCTTGGTGGTATTTTTACACAGTGTGTTGGACGAGTGTATGTGCCAAGCGGCACAGACTACATTCCTATCTATATTATCTTCCGCTATTTCTTGTTTAAAGTTCATAAACATGTAATTTCCGCAATGTGTTAGGCTTACCTAGTCGTGGGGACTGGGTGCCGTCATGACATGTTCACGATTGGTGAACTAGGGTCGTGACAAGTTGGTATCAGAGCTCTAGGTTCGTAGGAGTCACGGGACACAGACCGGTTACTTAGATTCTCATTGATCTATATGGAGACGTCTGTATTTATCTACGAGGGGCTATGTAACCGTTTAGGAAACTCTTCAATTCTTTGAATTCCTTATCGTGCGCCATTTATTCAGTTGGAGCCTATGTCATATGTTCTTTTGCATCCACTCGTGTGTTGAAATTGCGCACTCGGTATCAAGTATGCACCGACGGTTCGTGATGCTGCAGAGGGATTTCAAGGGAGTCAAGAATTTACTCAACCATTGTTACCGCGTGTCATCCATATCGATAATGCAAGAGAATTGAGAGATCTTCAATTGTGCACATGGGGGTGCATTAGATTCCGACATTCGATTGATAAGTACGGTCTTGAGAAGGCTTACTTAACTGCCAAATCGTCACAACAATGGTAGAATCACAAGGTGGATGTAGATCTAAAGATAGTTGGTGGTAATAAAGACTATATGGTTCATATGAGATATCTATTTAGCGAAGGATTCAGCCAGCAGAGATACTGGGAAAAAAAATGAGTTTAACTGTTTTAAGAAGGACATGTACCAAACGAATGCCTTTGGCTTGTTTTATGATGAAGACGTACGAATGTTAAGGGCTAGTATCATGGATTAGCAAGATGTATCTTAAGGCTTCGTGTCAAATGAAAGGATTTCACTATCAACGATGTAATTATGGGTCATGTGTCGTATCAGATTTGGCCTGCGATGTATTTAGGTGCTATTCAAAAAGTTCTTGAAAACTTGCGGATGGGCAAGAGTTGAGGCTCGTATGGTATAATGTTGGGACTTTAGATGTTCCCGTGTCCCTAATAAACTCTGCATTTTATTATCAACAGGGAAATATTTGACAAAGGCTACATGGTGCTTCGTAGGCGTGTGAGAATCATAGTATGTTTTAAGATGTTGTTGGTAGAGAATGCTCGGTGCATGTAGCGAGAAGATGTTTGGTTGTATTGGGATGAGGTCATACCCTATGATGTTAGAGTGCTAATAGAGCACATGTGGTTATACTCGTTGGATCAAGTGAGTTGCAATTGAATAATAGTAAATGACTCGAGAGAATGGTTCTAAGGTGTTCGAGAGTCGTGTAATAGTGGCTTTGGGCTAAGTGGGAGAGTCCCACCGCTTAAGATTGGGTTGCATGGTTAATTACCTGTGTGAATTCTGGATATTAGCGTATTAATGGGTTATTGCAGCTACGGAAAAAAAGACCATGAGTGGTAATTTGAGTATATGAATTGTTGAATGCATGTTATGGTTAGCCTTACTGGCTCATGTTCAAACTTGAGGAAAGATTCATGATTTATGCCTCGTATAGGTGCAGGCTTCGCGGGAAGTGATTCCGCTGGGTGCTTTATCGAGAGGGTATTCATATGTTATAAACATTCAGTAGAGTTGGTTGCGTACTGGGCCAAGTTAGGGCCGGATGGTTCTCAATAGCGGTCCTAGTGAATTCAAGAGGTAAAGTGTGGTGTTTTATAATTTTGAGTCTATAAGTACAGTTGAGGCTCAAGCCTTTAAAGCAACTTAGGAAGAAAAGTAAAAAAAAACAATCTATGATGTTTTGACTTGTGGTGTAGCATTTGAGAGGCGTGAAATGGTCGTCATTCTTGAGATAGCATGGCCTCATGATTTCAGGTCATTCGGGGTGAGTGTGGTTGAAATAAGTTAGGTATTGAAGGGAGATATTTACATTATAAGGCAATCCAGGATAAACTGGAAGAAAGTAGATTGATTAGCCAAAGTTGAGTTGGCATATTGGTGTCAATGATCGGTTCATGTAATGTGATCGAATTATGCATGTGATTTGTGGCGGTGCATTTGAGGCTTGTCGGCCGCAGTGTTTGATGGTATTCTGAAGTATTCTTCTGTTAGGGCCTGTTATGAGTAGGCAGATCTCGGGAAGGGTTATGGTGGCTTGGACCACTACTTAGAGATTAGCATATTCGATGGTTATGAGAATTCGCCGTATGTTGTTATAGTTCTCCCGCAGTGAGCTTAATGGAAAGTCTTATGTGATGACATATGAGCCTATCGTCAGTTCTAGAGCTATGATGGAAATTGTGTCTATCGTATATCGGCACGTGAGGTGCAGTGAGTAGTATGAAATTTGAAGTAAGGACCAAGGTCACAGTTTGGTCAATAAATGTGATATAAAGAGCTCGGATGAGCAGGAAAGAAGTTTCAGTGTTTTGAGTAAGATGGGTATTAACATCAGTATCATTTGAGGTCGGTGTCCTGTGAGAAAGGCTTTGCATCCCGGTTAGGGACTCCTGATCGCTTTTCAGTGTTAGTGCAGCCGGTGGGTTGAATGTGCAGGCCCGTTTAATTATTCGGAAGATGGTGGGAGCTTGCCCCACAAGAAGATTGTATAGTTGTGACATGTAGTCACTTGATTGGTTAGAAATTTAAACCAGTATGAGGATTTTGGTGATATCATCCGTTTGAGAATTTATGCCCGAAAGGAACTCTGCTTATTGGGTTATAGACCTGTGAAATACTATTGACTTAGCTTGGCACGACCAGGATAGACTTAAGGTCGGTGGATAGATTTAAATGTGGAAGTGAGCCTTGCGTCAGGCCGGTTATGTTTCTTCCAGCAATGCGCCCTTTATGGGGGGTAGTCGCGGTCTTATTTCGCGGTTAGTTAATTCATGTAAAGATATATTGCGCCATATAAGTGTGAGACAGCTTGGTAAGTTCCTCATGTGTTGGGGTTTCGCTCAGCGGTGATGTTATATGAGCATGAGGGCTCTTGAGACTCAGATCTTATATCGCACCTCAGTTGTGCTTGAGTTCATAGCCTATAGCGCTATATGTTTTCATTGAGTCTGATATCATGCACCTTAGTGTGCTTATGATCGATATTCAGTATTTTGATGTGACGAGCTATTCAGCTCGACATATGACTCCTTGTGTGAGTCTATATTGTTGGGATCGGATGGCACGCCGCCATGGTTATATTGTTGGGATCGGGTGGCACGCCGCCATGGTTATATTTTTGGGATCGGGTGGCACGCCGCCATGGGTATACTCTTGGGATCGGGTGGCACGCCGCCATGGGTATATTGTTGGGATCGGGTTGCACGCCGCAACAGTGTGATGTTTATTTCAGTGTCCATAATTGCTCTTATGTGTTCTGTTTCCTATTTTTCTGAGGAAGTCCATGTTAGTGTGAGAGTTGAATAGTTCTCTCTAGTGTTCTCCTTCCTTTTGTATCACGTATGAATTAGTGGATTACTAGCACATTGTGTCATCTTGTGAGACTTTTGATTATGTCTGATGTGGCTTATCGCCTGAGCACTTCGTACTGGGTGAGATGAGATTATGTGATTTGGGGTCAGTGCAAACTGATTATATGAAGTATATTATAGAGGAAATAATCATCCTCTGGTTTAGGACAAGGTAATAAATCTTGTCAGGAGTATAGACCCAATGAATTGTTGGTTCAGTAGTTGGTTATGGATATCGGCACATTTTTTATGTAGTGTCAGTATTGTAAAAGTTAGAACGAGGCCTATGTAGATCATGAGGTGCAATGGGAGCATCCTGATTCGTTGAATTTTGACTAATTTGGTCATAAAATATTATTGTGGTCCTGTGGATTTTGAGTTGCAAGGTAAGAATCCAGCAAGGTTATGCAGTCATGTTTGAGGACGGCGTTTGAGGAATATCGAGTGATCTCTTGATGAAAATAAGCCTGACATAGAATTCCGGATGTTGGAATTAGGCTCTAAAACTTAATTGTTTGAACAAGAGGGAATATCTTCAGATTATATCAGGCCAATGTGCTCAGCTGAGTCCTAGATTTATTGGCCCTTTTGAGATTTTGAGGCGTGTCGGGGAGGTTGCTTATGAGTTGGCCTTACCTCCCAGCCTAGCCGAGGTCCATCCCGTATTTCATGTCTCCATGCTCCGAAGATACCATGGTGACCCGTCGCATGTGTTAGATTTCACTTATGTTCAGCTAGACAAGGATTTGTCTTATGTTGAGGAGCCAGTAGCCATTCTAGACAGGCAGGTCAGAAAGCTAAGGTCAAAGAACATCGCTTCGGTAAAGGTTCAGTGGCGGGGCCAGCCGGTCGAGGAGGTGACTTGGGAGACTGAGCAGGATATGCGCAGCCAGTACCCTCATCTCTTCACCACTCCAATTATGTTTTCTATGCTCGTTCGAGGATGAACGAATCTTTTAAGTGTGGGAAGATGTAACGACCCGACCGGTCGTTTTAGAAAATTTCTCCCCAATCCCCAATTTAACTGTTCCCCTAAGTTCATTCCTGCTATGGTGATTTGCCGGGAGAGTCGGTTCTGAAATTTGGAGCGTTTTGGGACACTTAGTCCTTAAATAGAAGCCTTATAATTGAAAAATGGCTCATAGCCGGAACAATGTTAAGACGACCTCGGAACGGAAATCCGTTGGTTCCATTAGCTCCGTTAGGTGATTTCGGGGTTGGGAGCGCGTTCGGAATGTATTTTGGAGGTCCGTAGCTCAATTAGGCTTGAAATGCCGAAGTTTGAAATTTTGGCGAATCCGAACGATAGGTGAGATTTTGTTCCGAGGGTCGGAATGGAATTCCGACAATTTCTGTAGCTTCGTTATGTGATTTTGGATATGTCTGCAAATTTTCAGGTCATTTGGACGTCGTTTGATCGGGTTTTGGATCGAATGTTAGTTTTGAAAGTTTTGAAGAAACTTAGGCTTGAATCCGTGTGTAATTGGTGATTTTGATGTTTAGGATGGTGTTTTTATGATTGGAACAAGTTCGTATCATGTTTTGGAGTATGTTGGTGGTTTTCGTTGGGGTCCCGGGGGCCTCGGGATGATTTCGGATGCCCAACGGGTCATTTTTGGAGGTTTTTGGACTGCTGTTCTGGTATCTGGTATTGTTCTTCGCGTTCGCGAGGGTCCTATCGCGTTCGCGAAGAAGAATTTGGCCTCTAAGACTTTGTTCTTCGCGTTCGCGATGGAGGTATCGCGTTCGCGAAGAAGGAATTTCCATCAGGGGCTTTGTTCTTCGCGTTCGCGAAGAGTCCCTCGCGTTCGCGAAGAAGGATTTTTCTGTCGCACAGGTCCTACTTCGGAAGCTCATATCTTTTTATCTACAAGGAATTTTGAGGTGATTCAAAAACGAAAGTTGTAGATCTTTGAATCTAGTTTTCAGAAACATATTATAATAGTCATTTGGAGTTATGTGTAAAAAGTTATGACCATTGCAATAGAGGCTGTCCGAGCAAAGTTGGAAAATATATCTTTGGGAGTTTGTTCTTCGCGAACGCGAGAGATGGACCGCGAACGCGAAGAACAAATGCCTGGGCAGCAGAATAAAGTTCAAACTTCGTCCCATTTGCCATTTTTGACGATTTGGAGCTCGGGTAAGGCGATTTTTCGGGAGATTTTTGGAGAAATCAAAAGGGTAAGTACTCTTAACTCAATTTTGGTTGTATAGCTCGAATCTATTGCAAGTTTTAGTCTTTAATTTGAGAATTTTTGTTAAAAATGGTAGAAAACCCTCTTGGATAGAATCAAGGATTTGATGGGCCATTTGTGGTCCGATTTGGGTGTTCTTGGTATGGTTAGACTCGTGTTGAGATAAGGAATCCGAAAATATAACTTTCGTAATTTTTCGAGAAGCGTACCGAAAGTCGGGTTTTGGCAACTTTGTGGTTTTGGTGTAATTCGATTGTTTTGATTGGGTAATGCCCAATTGGCCTATTTTGATGTGATTCCATTGATTTTTATCAGATATTACACCTGTGGAGGCCGATGTTCGCGGCAAGAGAGTTATTTCTTAGCGGTTTTGTACCGGAATTGAGGTAAGTGGCTTGTCTAACCTCGTGTGGGGGAACCTTTACCCCTAGGATATTATGTGATAGTTTAAATGCCTTGTACGCGAGGTGACGGGCGTGTACATGTGCTAGTTGTTGTAACTCACTTTACTCAAATTGTCCAATCCGTGATATTTCTGTTCTTAGATTATTAAGTTGTGACATTTACCTGGTATTCGTTAGGGAAGAATGATTAGGTAGGATTTATCTGTCTAATTGCCTAATTGTCCTACTTGAACTACTTGATAATTGTTGGCATCAGTCCTCGGTGAAGTTATAGTTAAGCGTATTATGTTTTTTTTTTTTGTGTGCGTTTTCTTTATTTGTTGTGTTGGTGGACTCTGCGGGTTCAATTCCCGGAGATCCAAGGGCTGCGGGTTCGATTCCCGAGATCCTGAGATTATTGAAATGTGGACTACGGGTTCGATTCCCGAGATCCCGAGATTATTGAAATGTGGACTACGGGTTCGATTCCCGAGATCCCGAGATTATTGAAATGTGGACTACGGGTTCGATTCCCGAGATCCCGAGATTATTGAAATGTGGACTACGGGTTCGATTCCCGAGATCCCGAGATTATTGAAATGTGGACTACGGGTTCGATTCCCAAGATCCTGAGTTATTGGTAGGGACTGCGGGTTCGATTCCCGGAGATCCTAAGTTGTTGAGATATTATTGAGACATGGGCTGCGGGTTCGATTCCCGGAGACCCAGAGGTACTGAGAATGGGACTGTGGGTTCAATTCCCACAGATCCTGGATTTGTTTATCCGAGTTGGTTATTTGTTGTTAGCTTAATTGTAGACAGTTGCAGTAATCATCATAATGTTGTTATTTCGGAATTATTATCGTTAAACTGCTTATTATTGTTATTATCATTTTTGTAACTGTTTTCTCTCAGTAGGGCCCCGACCTTCCTCGTCACTACTCCATCGAGGTTAGGCTTGGCACTTACTGAGTACCGCCGTGGTGTACTCATGCTACTCTTCGGCACACTTTTGTTGTGCAGATCCAGGTACATCAGGACAGACTCATATCAGGATTCGGCAGCGTTTTGGGAGACCTCGAGGTATGATCTGCTACGTCCGCGGATCCGGAGGCCTTCCTTCTATTCTATTAGTACTAGTAGATATCTTTCCTTCACTTCGTTGTTAGATACTTTTTATACATAGAGCCTCAGTTGTATATTCTCTTTTAGTCTGTGTTGCCCGTGGGATTCCGGGTCTTGGTGGTATTTTTACACAGTGTGTTGGACGAGTGTATGTGCCAAGCGGCACAGACTACATTCCTATCTATATTATCTTCCGCTATTTCTTGTTTAAAGTTCATAAACGTGTAATTTCCGCAATGTGTTAGGCTTACCTAGTCGTGGGGACTGGGTGCCGTCATGACATGTTCACGATTGGTGAACTAGGGTCGTGACACCCCCCCCCCCCCACGTAACTTGCATATAAGAGCAGCAATTTTACCATTGACAACCATTTGAATTTGAAATCAGATTTTCAAAAAATATTATTTGTTTGTATTGGATGTTGTTGCAAAGAATTGAAAATTCTTTCTACGTCTCTCTATCTCTCAATCCCAACTTTCAGTAATGTAAAGCAAAGGAAAAGAGAGCAGGAATTACACCATTGACATCCATTAAAAAACTTTGACGTTTTGAATTTGAATTTGAATTTGAGTTTTCAAAAATCATTATTTGGTTGGATTGGGTATTATTGCGTATAATTGAGAATATGGTTTGGAGTTTATATCTCAATTTTGAGGAGTTTTGGTGAAGATTAAACTTGATTTTTGCTGAATTTCAGAATGAAACTCAAAGAAGAAGAAGAAGAAGAAGAAGAAGAAGAAGAAGAAGAAGCATGCCATACATTATACTGCAGAAATTGTAGAAAAATTATATTCTGTCGTTTATATATTTTTCTTTTATTCATTTAACTATTGTATGAAAGTTGAACAACATTGTATAAAAATTATAGTTAAGTTTATGATATTGTAGTTGTATATAACTGAGTATAAATAATGTATGATAATTGTAAATAAGTTGTATAATATATAATTAGTTGTATGAAATTTGTTTTTACTATCTATAAATCAGATACCAAATATACAAAAGACATATTGTAAAAAATTTATATTTAAGTTGTATGTTAATGTAGTTGTATTTAATTAGGTAGAACTAATATGTGAAAGTTGTACATAAATTATATAATGTATAATTAGTTGTATGAAATTTATTTTTACTATGTATAAATTAGATACAAAATATACAAAAGACATATTGTATAAAATTTATATAAGAGTTATATTTAAGTGGTATACTGGTATTATATTGTATATAATTGGGTAGAAATAATGTATGAAAGTTGTAGATAAGTTGTATAATATATAATTAGTTGTATGGAATTTATTTTTATAATGTATAATAAATACAAAATATACAAAAGATATATTTTCATAAAATTATATAAAAATTATTTAGTTGTACGGAAGTTCCTTTAGAATAAAATAGAAAGAATGTATAGTGCCTTGCAACTTAACTCTTGTGAACACCTAATTTTTGCACTATTTTAACACCTCCTTAAGTCATTAGTGTTCTGTTATTTAATTATTTTTCATAATTTTATGCCTTTATTTGCATATTGCCTATCATAAAAATATATAAAAAATAGTTCTTTTTAATTTATGAATTTTAGGAATTAACTAACTATTCAACTGATAAATTAATCTAGTTAATTGATCATTTGAATTAGTTATTTAATTAATTTATTTATTTATATAAATTTAGTTTAATAAATAGCATTAAGGAAGAAATTGGGCCAAATTTGAAAGAGAAAATGGCTAAGTGTGCAAGACTAGGGTATGCCATGGGCGAATTGAAACGATGCATTTTTAGGCCAAAACTACGTCGTTTTGTTTAGAATCGAGAATCAACTTTAGCCATCACATCATATTTAATCCAACAATCCACACAATTGACTCTCTCATCCATAAAAAAATGTTAAAAATCATATTCTCTCCCCCATTTTAATCCAAACCAAAACCCTAGCCCCATCTCGTCTCTCCTCACTCCCTATCGATGTCGCCTTTCACCATGGCAGCGCCACCGCTTGCCGCCGTCCTCCGGTGGCCAAACACCCTCCAACCAACACCAATCTCTTCCTCTCCTCTTCCTCTTCATGAATCCACGAACCAAATTCTTTGAATCCCTCTCAAACTCCACGAATAAACAAAAATCTAAAACCCTAGCTTACTTTATTTTGTAAATTCGTCAGATTTTAGACCTCTCCTTCATAAAATAATTACATAGACGTGTAGAGATCCACACGATCTATCATCCTATGTTGGTCTTGACCCCGAAAAGTGTCACGACCCCAAAATCCGGTCGTGATGGCGCCCAGCACATTGCTAGGTCGGCCTGACCAATTACACCCAACACCGAGCTATCAGCTCACATTTTTGTTTCCAAAATCAATAATAACAAGATATAATATGTAGTTTAACCGAGATAATGAAAAAAATATCCCAATATCAACACAACACCTCCCAAGACCTGGGGGTCACGAGTCGAGAGCCTCTACTGAATAACATAATACAAACAATAGAATATACAGAATAAGTCTGAAACACGGAAAAGTCTAGACATAAGAAAGTAAGGGAAAGTCGGGTCCTGCGGACGCCAGGCAGCTACCTCGATGATCCTAATTGGAGCTCTATACCAGAGCTTGAGTCTAAACATAAGAAAGTAAGGGAAAGTCGGGTCCTGCGGACGCCAGGCAGCTACCTCGACGATCCTAATTGGAGCTCTATACCAGTACCAAGCTCAACTAAGCCTCAAAGTACCTGAATCTGCACACATGATGCAGGGAGTCGAGTGAGTACTTCCAACTCAGCGGTAATAAAAGTAAATAACGCTAAGGAAAAGAAAACCACACAAAGCACTATCTCATGCTATAAAATACATAATCATCTTTTAAACTATAACACACTTTCATGGTATTCCTTTTTAACATATGTGAGTAGATTATTTAGAAATCTCTTTTTAACAGTTTAATACCCGGGCACAACCTCAAACAGTGCAAGTCTGCACTTAAATCAGCCCCTTGGCCTCAACACTCCTTAATAATTTTCCACCAGGGTATCTGGTCAATAAGGCAGATAACATATATATGCCAGTAATATATGGGTGCTAAATGTCATGCCCCATAGTACAAGTAAAGCCAATGCATGTATGCAATGCAATACATATGACGATGTGACGTACAACCCGATCCATGCAAAGGCGCCCGCGCTCACTGTGGGGGTTTAGACTCCGGAGGGGCTCCTATAGCCCAAGCGCAATATAAATATCACTCTTGCTGTGACGTGCAGCCCGATCCATGCATAGTCATGAATGCATATAAGCCCCTTGGGCAACAGTATCATAACAGCTCACAGCTAAAATGTCATTAAAGCCTCATTTAAGTTTTCAAATCCTTTAAAAATGCTGAGTAGCAAAGTACCATTTTAAAAACCTTAGATTGAGATGAAAATACATATAATATTGCCAAAATAGTGATACCAATCCCTGAAGGATTTAAATATTTGGCACTAAGCCCCAAACATGATAATCAGTTCAGTTCATGATAATTAATATCTTTATTAGGGAGTCAATTCAATTGCAAGCAATTAGGTAGTATTATTTATTAAGCGGGATGGACCAAGTCATAATTCTCAATGGTGCTCTACCCCACGCCCGTTATTCGGTGTGCAAGTCACCTCAATACAGCACTAGGATGTGCAAGTCCGGGGTTTACTAACCCTTAGGACATCATTTACAAGTATTACCCACCTCGATCCGATAAAAACTCTAGCCCGCGATGCCTTAGCTCCTCAAACTGGCCTCCATACTTGTCGAAACTAGCCAAAATCAGTACAAATATATCAAAATAGGCTAATGGACCAACACCCAATCGATAATAATCGAAATCTATGAAAAATCTCGAAACTAGCAAAACTCGAGCCCCGGGTCCACTTCTCAAAAAAATATGAAATTCACATTTTCGGAATCCTCGTCTCGCCATGAGTCCGTACATATAAAATTTATCAAAATCGGAGTTCAAATGAGCCACCAAATCCTAATTTTACATAGCAAAAATCCAAGCCCTAACTTCTTCAATTTATACCCAAATTCACAGAATTAATGGAAGATTTTTTGATAAAATGAAGTATTAAGACCACGAGACTTACCTCCAATCACTTCCCGATGAAATCCCTTTCAAATTCTATCAATTAGCTCTCAAGGTAATATAAAAATGGAGGAAAATGGCTAACCCTCGCGGATGATATAATATTAAAAATACAACTGACGCACAATGATTTCTTCTATGCGAACGCGGTCAACACGCGTTCGCGAAGACCAACTTTCCTTTGACCAAATAATACTCTATGAAAAGGCGATACTCCGAACGCGATCGCAATGCACAGGCACATCCACTTACGCGAACGCGGCTCCCCTCACTGCGAATGCAATGAACAACTAGGCAGGGTCCCCAGGCTCAACGCGAGTCTTCTCTTGCGAACGCGATAGCCCAAAAATCACAACTATGCGAACGCGATGGGCACCTCTGCGACCGCGAAGGCCAATTGTGGCCTGCAACAGCTGAGCATTTTCTGCAACGCTCTAAGTTTGAAATCCTTTGTTTGATCACCTGAACTCACCCCAAGGCCCCCGAGACCTCAACCAAAACCATCAACCTACTTCAAAATACGATACGAACTTGTTCTAATCATAAAAACATATCCTTAAACACAAAAACCATCAAATTAAGTCGGATTCAAGCCTAAGTTTTAACTAAAACTTTCAAAACCAACATTCAATCAAAAACTTGACCGAACGATGTCCGAATAACCTGAAAATTTGCAGACATATCAAAAATCACCTAACGAGGCTACTTCAACTGTCGAAATTCCTTTCCCACTCCCGGATCAAAATCTAACCCATCGATCGGATTCCGCCAAAATTCCAACTTCGCCAATTCAAGCCTATTTCTACACCGGACCTCCAAATTAAATTCTGATCACTTTTTCGAGTCACAAATCATCCCCCGGAGCTATCTGAATCACCGGAATTGACATCCGAGTCTTATAACCACATAGTCATCTTCAGGTTGACTTTTCTAAAACAAGCTTCCTTCTACAAGACTATGTGCCTTATTTTCAACCCGAATAAATCCAAATTCACCCGATAGACTCTAATACTAATATAGAACATAAAACAACACAATAAGGGAGAAACTAGGTGGTAACTCACGTGACGAGGGATCGGGTCGTCACATTCTCCCCAACTTAAACAAACGCTCATCCTCGAGCGGACCCAGAGTTGTACTAGAAGCAACCCAATAGCTGAATGACCTTACCAAGCATATACTCGGGGTGATCCCACGTCACCTATCTCACATAAGCCCGATAACACAATATAGCTGGAATTTCATAGTCCATCCAAACCATAAACCACAGTGCACTTTCCGAAATCATATACCAAATCCGAACCCTACGGCTATACTCAGAATAAAACCGAACCAACTGTAATAACCCATACTCGCCACTCTGAGTGAGATCATATGATGTACCAATCACTCGAGACGATGGCCTCTATTCACAGCAATTACCCAAAATAACCAAATACTAACTGAAAACCCTTTTTTATTAGCTAAAGTCTTATTCCAACACCTTCATATACTGTCCACGGCAATCGAAACACGCGATATACCGAACCCATCTCTCAGGTCGATCATTTACGAATCCATTTCCCTTTTGACTAATACTACAACAGATTTCAGAGCCAAACATTTCTGCACTCATTAATTATTCCAACGATTATTTTGATTATAACACGCCACACTGGTGACATGACACCTCAACATTGGCCTAAGCCACGACGTGCACAACACATGCTCCAATAAGAAACGGCCTGAACACACTCAGGCCATGACAAATGACTCAACTAAAGAGCTGAAATTCCAATTCCTCCTTACCATCACAACACAGAACTGAGATCCCATCTCACAACATAGAAATAGGGTAGCTGAATCCTCCTTGAAATGTCATAACATCACATGGCTTTGCCACAACTCATGATTCTATCCAAACACTAATACCCATGAAACACCTCAAGTTACCATGCTCAAAACGGTCAGCCACGCACAGATTTAGGTCTGAACCCAAGCGATCAATCATACCCATGGTGATTCAGTCCTGAAAAGGACACAACCGATGTGCTATTCACCGAGCAATTTCCTTAGAAACCAAGAAGTAATGCATACAAGGTAACATATAACTAATTTTGTTTTCACATCACACTGTTGCGGCGTGCAACCCAATCCAAATAACATACCCATGGCGGCATGCCACCCCCTCCAAATACCATACTCGTGGCGGCGTGCCACCCGATCCGGACATATATACATCACAAAAGGAAATGCACATCGAGTCAAATTTGCTCATTACAATAATTTATGTAGTCCTATGCTCGGCCACACGAAACGCATCCGAAAAGTCCCTCAATACCGGAACTAAATCAATGGTAGAAACCTTTGTACTGACATCTGCCAAAAAGGCCCAATTAGCAAAGCAATACCTGCCAGCCATCCGCTGGTCCTTGGGATACAAAACTACCCTGTTAGAACATAATCCGATGCACCTTGCCATGCAACCTATGGCATATTTCGACATAGTCCATATCACATTAGTCTAGATAACCTGACTTAAGACAACCAGTCTGCAATCAAATATCATAACCCAAACTCATCACATTAAGCAAAGAAAGATCCACTAGGGCTTCCAATCTCCAATAACCGCTTAACGGTACCGATACACACAATATACAACCACTGCATAGGCGGATTACGAGAACTTATAGTCTCCAACACATATATAACACATGAATCACTATGCCTGATTCCACACTCTACCGTACGGATACATAACACACATCAAGCATCCATTTATACCACGAAAGCCATTCAGAAATTTTCCTATGTTATCAAAAGCTCAATCATTACAGTCGATCCAACAAGAGAATACCGCAATACCACCAGATATTATCAGTTTACATCACCTTGCCCTTTTTAACATATACCCCGTCAAATCACTAGAATAGCAATACGATTTTCCTTAATCACCAGAAAGATTGATTCTCAGATTATCTGCAGCTACCCGCGCTGCTCGTGGAATTTTAATGACTTCCTATATAATATGAACTGATCTCAAAACCTTGAACATGGCATTATTAATTTTCCATAACACATCGCATATACTATACCATACTAAGATAACATGGAAACTTCTATCCCTCTCCTACGCTGCAAACATCAACGCACTCAACTAGTCAAGGACTTTCATGATCCCATATAGAAGAAAAATCATTACACATTCCAAGCTTCACATACCAACAGGAAATATACTCATTTTCAAACCACGGTAAAACACATCACGAACTCTTTCTCCCAATTCCATTGCACAAACTAAACTGCCAGGACTTAATCCTTTTACCCACATCGAGCTACGCAACTGTTAACACTCAAGAGCTTTGTTGCACAATACCTGCAAGACTCATTACTTCGAACACATGCTAGGAATTAATTGTATCTTTATCATACCGTTTCGTTTTATTATCAAGCTGTTCCATTTACCCAATTTCCTTTTCTGATTCATCTTTAATTTAATATTAGCCTTTACTGTAACACCACAATACCTCAACTCAGGTTACCACACAAGACTCATACATAAGACCACACGGTCTAGGACCCATAGGCCACTGAATACTCTCTAAGATGTTTCCTAGAAGTACCACATTCAATAATACTTTATTCGAAGAATTTTTTGCGATTCTGAATTCGTTATCATTACCTTCCATTACAGATACATAGAATCACATCATTAACATAATGTATCGCAAGTCTTGATCCCTTCTAACGAAATCACAGTCTTTAGCCACATGCACAATCGTAAGGCACCTGACTGTTACAAGTAAAATTTTGAACATCGCAAAACCATTCTCGAGCGCCATTCACCATTATTCAGCTGTAATTCAACTGTCTTATTGAACAGAACCACTCGTGCCTTGTTAGAATTCTGACACCACAGAACATGATTACATACAGATACAAATAGCTATCTTTCTTTTCTATACACTAAGCCTTCTTTATCAACAACAACTCAAAACATTCTAATATTTCTTCACATCTACGACGCACCATATAACCTTTACCAAAAACTTTCCAACATACTTAGAGACAGAATCAACATAGCACACAACAGTGCAATCAGCTAGTCAATGGCAACCTCCCCAACTTAGCTCGAAGCCATAGATCAAAGCACTTTTAACCACTTATAGCATTCTTACTCAAATGATGCCGCAATGTTATAGTGAGATTAAACTCGAGTCATTTACAAGCTTTGGCGGATACTCGAATTATCAGAAATCTTAACTCTCTTGCAATTCTTGCATTCATTCACTCACAACAGTTAAGCCCACTCTTTAGGTGACAAAATCTTTTCTAAGTCCCAAATTTTTCAAAAATTTTGACAGAATTTCCTTTGTAATTTGGCCTATCCACCTGCCAGAGAATCACCAAAACCATCTTAACAATACGTCCACAGCTCGACAAGACATCACACTGTACAACAACAATATTAATCTCAATACTACACGAATTACATTATCAAAATTGATATGTAGACATGCGTTGCACCTGCTTGAATCATAACATATATCAAATACCTTTCACCACAATACATATAGCACAACCAATTTGGTCTTCTTGAGTCTGAACTCATACTACCACACATAGTGCACTTTACCTTTCCACTAAGAGACATGAACATATTCAGCATGCCCATAGCTAGGGGCTACACAACAGATCACAATAAGATTCGAACACCTAACAGCTCACCCATTATCAAGCCGTCATTACCACAATTAGGGACAATACTAATCATATAAATTTTATCATACCAACTCGCAAAAATCAGCACCTCGGTGCTCAAGCCATAGACAAAGATCTGGCCTCAAGTCCTCCCGACTGGCCCAACATGAACTCAAGGAGATTATATCTCGCCCCTCGATCGGGGAATCACAAGCCATCAAGGCAAATATAATACTAAGCGCTCGAGTGCGCATACAGATGTGTGGAAGGAATTTCAAGAATTATACCTCAAGCTTAATCAAGTACGCACGATAAGAATTCCAAGAATGTGAAGTGTTTCCTAAAAGGTCTGCAACCTCCGAGGATAAATACAGATGTCTCCGTACCGATCTGCGAGACACTACTAACCGGCTCAAGACTCATGAGGCCTAGTAACCTAGGATCTGTTACCAACTTGTCACGACTCCAAAACCTGGTCGTTATGGCACCCAACACATTGCTAGGCCAGCATAACCAATTACACCCAACACCGAGCTACCAACTCACATTTTTGTTTCCAAAATCAATAATAACAAGATATAATGTGTAGTTTAACCAAGATAATGAAAAAAATATCCCAATATCAACACAACACCTCCCAAGACCTGGGGGTCACGAGTCGAGAGCCTCTACTGAGTAACATAATACCAATAATAGAATATACAGAATAAGTCTGAAACACGAAAAATGTCTAAACATAAGAAAGTAAGGGAAAGTCGGGTCCTGCGGACGCCAGACAGCTACCTCGACGATCCCAATCGGAGCTCTATACCAACACCAAACTCAACTAAGCTTCCAAGTACCTGAATCTTCACACATGGTGCAGGGAGTCGAGTGAGTACTTCCAACTCAGCGGTAATAAAAGTAAATAATGTCGAGGAAAAGAAAACCGCACAAAGCACTATCTCATGCTATAAAATACAAAATCATCTTTTAAACTACAACACACTTTCATGGTATTCCTTTTTAACATATGTGAGTAGATTATTTAGAAATCTCTTTTTAACAGTTCAATACCAGGGTACAAGTCACCTCAATACAGCACTAGGATGTGCAAGTCCGGGGTTTACTAACCCACAGGACATCATTTACAAGTATTACCCACCTCGATCCGACAAAAACTCTAGCCCGCGATGCCTTAGATCCTCAAACCGGCCTCCACGCGTGTCAAAATTAGCCAAAATTAGTACAAATATATCAAGATAGGCTAATGGAACAACACCCAATCAAAAACAATCGAAATCTATGAAAAATCTTGAAACTAGCAAATCCCGAGCCCCGGACCCGCTTCTCAAAAAAGTATGAAACTATCTTTTTCGGAATCCACGTCTTGCCACGAGTCCGTACATATAAACTTTATCAAAATCGGAGTTCAAATGAGCCGCCAAATCCCAATTTTACATAGCAAAAATTCAAGCCCTAACTTCTTCAATTTATACCCAAATTCAGAGAATTAATGGAAGATTCTTTGACAAAATGACATATTAAGACCACGAGACTTACCTCCAATCACTTCACGATGAAATCCCCTTCAAATTCTATCAATTAGCTCTCAAGGTAATGTAAAAATGGAGGAAAATGGCTAACCCTCGCGGATGATATAATATTAAAAATACAACTGACGCACAGTGATTTCTTCTATGCGAACGCGATACTCCGAACGCGATCGCAATGCATAGGCACATCCTCTTACGCGAACGCGGCTCCCCTCACTGCGAATGCAATGAACAACCAGGCAGGGTACCCAGGCTCTTCTACGCGAACGCGAGTCTTCTCTTGCGAACGCGATAGCCCAAAAATTACAACTATGTGAACGCGATGGGCACCTCCGCGACCGCGAAGGCCAATTGTGGCATGCAACAACTGAGCATTTTCTCCAATGCTCTAAGTTCAAAATCCTCCGTTTGATCACCCGAACTCACCCCGAGGCCCCCGGGACCTCAACCAAAACCATCAACCTACTCCAAAACACGATACAAACTTGTTCCAATCATAAAACATATCCTTAAACACAAAAATCATCAAATTAAGGCGGATTCAAGTCTAAGTTTCAACTAAACTTCCGTAACCAACATTCAATCAAACACTCTACCAAACGATGTCCGAATGACCTGAAAATTTGCAGACATATCCAAAATCACCTAACGAAGCTACTGCAACTGTTGGAATTCTGTTCCGACTCCCGAATCAAAATCTCACCCATCGACCGGATTCCGCCAAAATTCCAACTTCGCCATTTCAAGCCTATTTCTACACCGGACCTCTAAATTAAATTCCGATTGCTCTCCCGAGTTATAAATCATCCCCAAAAGCTATCTGAATCACCGGAATTCATATCCGAGTCTTCTAACCACATAGTTATCTTCTAATTGACTTTTCTAAAACAAGCTTCCTTCTACAAGGCTATGTGCCTTATTTTCAACCCGAATAAATCCAAATTCACCCGATAGACTCTAATACTGATATAGAACATAAAATGACACAATAAGGGAGAAACTGGATGGTAACTCGTGACGACGGGTCGTCACAAAAAGCTTCACCACCACGGGTAACCACCCCCACTGCCGTGACACCGCCGCCGACGACCGGAATTCCGGCGACCTCTACTGCCCCGCTGCCGCTGCTCAGTCTTCTTTTTCTTCTATTAATTTATTTTCCTTCTTTCCCTCTTGCCTATATATGACTCGAGCAAGAGTTTCACGCTAGCACGATACCAAGATCGAAACTAGTTCGTCGAACCTTTGGTTTAGGTGTCTGCTAATCGTAGTCAATTTGTCGCTGCCCGATATCCTTCGCATTTCTTCGCAACTCGAATTAGCATTAAGTCCATCGATATGGTAAGATCCTAGTTCCTCTTTTCTTCTTCTGATTTTTTATTTTGTGTTAAGTTTGGATTTAGTTAATGTTGGTTCTGATTTTTGTTTGTTCATTATTGTTTAGTATAATATTACTACTTAGTTAGCGTTTAGTCGATTTTAATTTATTTGTTGATTTTGGTTATCTATTGACTGCTGAATTATCTACTTTTGAGATTTTTGAATCAGTAATTGATAATAGAGTACATGTTTGATTGTAATGTATTCTTTGTGTACTGTTTAGAGTACAAAACTCCAAAAATCTGCCACTAGTTGGTAGAATATTATCTCTTGGACAAATTTTTTGCCAAAGAGCTGTCATTTGAATAGTGTTGGACAGATTTGTTGTGAAAAATCTGTCCTTTGAACATATTTTCAAAGTGTAATCATGTTCCTCCTCTCCTATAAAGAGAAGGTCTTTCTTTCGCTTCAGCAGGGTTTTTTTTTTTAACACACATTTTTTCTAACCAAAGCTCTGATACCACTTGTTAGGACCCGGTGGCACTAAACACTTCTTCACAACGGGAAAAATAAATGATCAACGAAAAATAAATGACACAAAGAATTTAACGTGGTTCACCTAAAACGTTTAGGCTACGTCCACAAACCCGGCACCAACTTCCACTAAAACTTTTAGTAGGCTTACAAAGAGAGACTTCTCCAATAGTTTGAAGGTACAACAATTTTCCGAGCTCTACCCAAAATAGTGGCGCACACAAAAGTGTTTCCCGAAAATACCCGACTAGTATTTTACTCACTATTTTGTCACTCCCCCTTTAGAAAAACTTCCTAAAGAAAAACAAACTCTTTCTTTCTCTCTAACTCTTATACTTGAGTTATTGAATGTTTTTGGTGTGTTTAAAACAATGAGATGAGGGGGGTATTTATAGTTTTGAGATAGGGACCAAAAGTGCAAATCTCACCTATCAAGAAGGATCAATTTGCAATATTCTCATCTCACCTACCTCACCTACCATCTATTGATGTCATTGCTTACATCAATAATCAAGTTGGAGGAAGCTTCTAACAATTCTCCCCCTCCCGACTACTTGGAGAGTCTCCTATCCCTGCAGCTTCTCTGCAGAACTCAAATTTACCCTTTGGTACAGTTTTGGTCAACATGTCTGATCCGTTTTCATCTGTATGGATCTTTTCTAGCCGCAACATCTTCTTCTCTAACACATCCCCGATCCAATTATATCTAACATCAATATGCTTGGATCTGGAATGGAATGAGGCATTCTTCGCAAGGTGGATAGCACTTTGATTATCACAAAATAGCTGATAACCGACTTGCGAAAATCCAAGTTCAATTAAGAACTTCTTCATCCACAGCAGTTCTTTGCAAGATTCCGTTGCTGCAATGAATTCAGCTTCAGTAGTTGATAGTGCAACACATATTTGCAACTTTGATTGCCATGACACAGCTCCCCCTGAAAAGTTAATCAAGTATCCTGAAGTTGATTTTCTAGAATCAACATCTCCGGCCATATCTGCATCAGTATAGCCAACCAACACAGGGTTGTCTTCTCCAAAACACAAGCATAGTTTGGAGGTTCCTCGAAGATACCCGAGAATCCACTTAACAGCATCCCAATGTTCCTTTCCTGGATTAGAAAGTAATCTACTTACCACTCCTACAGCGTGAGCAATATCTGGCCGTGTACAAACCATGGCATACATCAAACTTCCTACTGCTGAAGCATATGGAATCCGCTCCATCTTTTTTCTCTCATCATCTGTTGACGGGCTTTGCTTGGTGCTCAATCTAAAGTGGTTAGCAAGAGGACAGCTAACTGCTTTAGTTTTCTCCATGTTGAACCGTTGAAGTACCTTCTCGATGTACTTCTCCCGAGACAACCATAACTTCTTGGCTTCTCGGTCTCGCATAATCCTCATCCCAAGGATCCGTTTTGCTGGCCCCAAGTCTTTCATGGCGAAGAACTTGCTTAGCTGCTCTTTCAAGCTATTAATTCTGGAAACATTCCGGCCAACAATCAACATATCATCCACATAGAGCAATAGGATGATAAAATCATCGTCAGAAAACTTCTGAACGAACACACAATGGTCCGAAGTTGTCTTCTTGTAGCCGTGTTGCCCCATCACCGACTCGAACTTCTTGTACCACTGCCTTGGTGCCTGTTTTAAGCCATAGAGGCTTTTCCTCAATCTACAAACGCAGTCCTCTTTCCCTTTTTGCTAGAAACCGTCTAGTTGCTCCATGTATATCTCCTCTTCCAAATCACCATGTAGGAAGGCGGTTTTCACATCCATCTACTCAACCTCCAGGTTGAGGCTTGCTGCTAATCCCAGCACCGTACGTATTGAGGTCGTTTTCACAACTGGTGAGAATATTTCATCAAAGTCAATACCTTTCCTTTGATTGAAACTTTGACGACCAATCTTGCTTTGAATCTCGGATAGGAGTTGTGTTCATCATGCTTGATCTTGAACACCCACTTATTCTTCAAAGCTTTCTTGCCTTTCGGCAACTTCACCAGCTCAAACATCTTGTTCTCATGCAAGGATTTCATCTCGTCTTGCATGACTTCTATCCACTTCTCCTTATGTTCATCATCAACAGCTTTTTCAAAACTGTCGGGTTCTCCCCCGTCAGTGAGTAACACATACTCATGTGGAGAATATCTGGTAGACTGTTGCACAACTCTTCCTGATCTTGTGTGATAAGGAGGGTTATTGAGGATTGGTGGTTGAGGTTGATCATCCTCGTCTGCATCATCATCACCATTATCCTCGTTACCTTCAGCATCTGCTGGTTCATCTTCATTTGGAAGATCAGGGGCTTCAGGTTGATTATCCTGAACATCGTCTCCAACTTGTCTCGGCACCATTGTTGGAGGCAACTCAAACTCAGCAGAATCATCGGTGGACTTCTCTACTTTGTCAATGTCTTCAATTGTTTGGTCCTCAACGAACACAACATCTCGACTCCTAACGAGCTTCTTCTGCACCGGATCATAGAACTTATAGCCAAGCATGTCTTGACCATAGCCGATGAATACACACTCTCTTGTCTTGACATCAAGTTTGCTCCTTTCATCCTTCGGAACATGGGCATAGGCTTTGCAGCCAAATAACCGCAATTGATCATAAAAGATATCTCTTCCTGACCAAATCTTTTCTGGAGCCTCGTACTGAAGAGGGACACAGGGTGAATGGTTTAACACATAGGCTGCTGTAACTAGTGCTTCACCCCAGAAAGCCTTTGGTAACTTTGAATGAGAGAGTAAACATCTGGTTCTCTCGATCAAAGTTCTGTTCATCCTCTCAGCCAAGCCATTCAACTGTGGAATTTTAGGAGGTGTGAATTGATGTCGAATACCATGCTCTTTATAGTAAGCATCAAATTGACCCTGGTATTCACCGCCATTGTCTGTCCGGATGCACTTCAACTTCTTACCAGTCTCTCTTTCCACCAAGGTCAAAAATTGTTTGAAAACTTGAAACACTTGATCCTTGGTCTTCAGCGTGTATACCCATGTCTTTCGTGAATGATCATCAATAAAGGTCACGAAATATCGGGCATCACCGAGGGACTTCTTGAAAGGCCCGCATACATCTGAGTGTACCAGATCCAACACGTCTTGCTTTCTGGAAGGAGGGAATCTTTTGAACGAAACTTTGTTTTGTTTCCCAGCTAAACAATCAGCACACTTCTTCAACTGGATCTGGTTTAGACCTGGTAAGGCGTTATTCTTCACCAAAGGCGCCATTGACTTTTCACTCATGTGGCTAAGACGTCTATGCCACAACTTGATATTGCTATCATTCTCCGCAACATTTATAACTTGTTGGGAGATGCTCGCCTGGGTCACGTATAACTTTGACTGCTTCTTGCCCCGCGCCACCACCAATGAGCCTTTCGTGAGCTTCCATTGGCCATTATGAAAGGTATTGCAGTAACCTTCCTCATCAAGCTTGCCTACGGAGATCAGATTCAGGCGCATATCTGGAACATGCCCGACATCTCTTAAAAGTAGCTTCATCCCATTCATGGTCTCTAGGCAAACATCTCCTTTGCCTACAACTGTTGAGAAATTGGCATTTCCCATCTTTACACGACCAAAGTCTCCAGGTGTGTAAGATGAGAAGAGTTCTCTCCGTGGCATTGCATGAATGGTAGCTCCACTATCAATCACCCATGTCATCTCTTGGGTTGTCACATTGATAATGTCGTCATCGTAGACAATGTTAAACTCACCAAAGGAGTTCGCTTCATCATCACTGCTTTCTTCGAATTTCTCCTTTTTGCCTTTGTTCTTCTTCTGGTCATTCTGGAATTGTCGGCAAAATCTTTTGATATGACCCTTCTTTTTGCAGTAATGGCACTCAACATGTGCAAATTTGTTGGATTTACCTCTGCTCTTATCTTTGTTACTCTGGCCCTTGTTTTGACTTCTCCCCCTGGTCGTAACAGCCAACACCTCTGATGAAGAAGATGATCCTTGTGATCGGCGTCTCATTTCTTCATTTAGAATGCCACTCTTGACTGTCTCCGTGTTTACCACACCGTTGGGTGCAGAATTGGTGATTGAAACCTTCAAGGTTTCCCATGACTCTGGGAGTGTTGCCAGCACCATAAGAGCAAATACCTCGTCATCGAACTTTATGCCCATTCCCGACAACTGGTCGACAATCCCTTGTATTTTATTAAGGTAATCTGCCACAGTTGTCCCTTCTACATATTTTACTTGCATTAATTTTGTCACGTAAAATAATTTGTTGTTACCTGTTTTAGAGGCATACAACTCCTCGAGCTTGTTCCATAACGACCTTGCATGTGTCACACCAGAAATATGATTGTCGTATGTAGCCGCACACTTGGTTGTGCTCAAATTCCCGGTCCTCGTCTGACTTGTCTTCAGGTTTCTGAGCACTGAACACCGGCAGGTGCATCTTCGTCACGAACAGGAGATCCTTCATCTTGTTTCTCCATAAGTGGTAATTTGTGCCATTTAGGTTGACCATGTTGCTTGTCCTTGCCTCCATATTTCCGATGGTGAACAGTAACCGTAGGTATGAATAGTGCCCGTATGGATGAATAGTACCGTACATATGAATAGTACCGTACGTATAAATAGTATTCTAACCAAAGCTCTGATACCACTTGTTAGGACCCGGTGGCACTAAACACTTCTTCACAGCGGGAAAAATAAATGATCAACGAAAAATAAATGACACAAAGAATTTAACGTGGTTCACCTAAAACGTTTAAGCTACGTCCACAAACCCGGCACCAACTTCCACTAAAACTTTTAGTAGGCTTACAAAGAGAGACTTCTCCAATAGTTTGGAGGTACAACAATTTTCCGAGCTCTACCCAAAATAGTGGCGCACACAAAAGTGTTTCCCGAAAATACCCGACTAGTATTTTACTCACTATTTTGTCACTCCCCCTTTAGAAAAACTTCCTAAAGAAAAACAAACTCTCTCTTTCTCTCTAACTCTTATACTTGAGTTATTGAATGTTTTTGGTGTGTTTAAAACAATGAGGTGAGGGGGGGTATTTATAGTTTTGAGATAGGGACCAAAAGTGCAAATCTCACCTATCAAGAAGGATCAATTTACAATATTCTCATCTCACCTACCTCACCTACCATCTATTGATGTCATTGCTTACATCAATAATCAAGTTGGAGGAAGCTTCTAACAAAAAGAATATAACTTGAGAGAAATAAAAATACAACAATTAAATCTCTTTGAGTAGGAAACTTGAGGGCTTTCTTTGGAATTTTTTTAAGAGTAAAACCTTATAAGAAACACTTAATCTCTTGAAGCTAGTCTGAGTTTCTTGCTTGGTTTTGCAAACACCTTTTTCGGTTCGATTTCTGGGTTGTCTCGAGTCTGTTTGTTGCTGTTGTTACTCAAGCTTGCTGAGTTCAAAAGCTTTGAAATCCGCTGTTGTCTGATTCTTCTACAATCTAGGTATTTCTCATTTAACCATGTAGTTTGTTGGATGTTCTATGCTCTTGGAATGATGAAGTTCAAGTACTTATTCAAGCTATCTGCTATTTTTATACTCTTCTGTCTATGTTTATGAATGATGGTCCATTTTATTTCTATGTGCATTCTCCTATATGGTTAACAACTTGTGTTGTCTACTTTCCTCCCTCTAAGTTTAGTTAGCTCTCTTTATTCTAATATTGTTTTATTATAAACGTAAACTATGAGAAGAACTTATCTAAGCTTTCTTTTGTGATTGTATTTTAGAATATCAAAAGGAGAGATAGAGATCCTACATATAGTAAATATGTCACAAAGGTTTGCTTTAGTATTTTTTAGAAAAGCAAAATCTTCGAATAGATTGAAATTATATGTTTTTGAGGTATGTTGGGGGTTGAATTCTTATTAGTATTAATGTAGTATTTATGTTCATGGTTAATGTTCAAGTTTATTTGTAAAAGTATTGATGTCCATGTCTAAGTGTTTCAATAATACTCCTGCTTCATTCTATTTTTCATTAAGTAATATATTTTGTTATTCTCAATTGGTATGTCTTTGATTTGTTTCTTTTAAATATTCTACTACTTTTAATGTGTCTGTAGCATGTGAAATTAATTTAATGTAGTGCATTGTTGAGCAAGAGTTGGCAACCAAAGTAGGTTTAATTTGGACTTAATAGAACACTTTTAGGTTTAAAAAAAAATATTTCTATATACAACGCCACAATACCTGGCATTGTATATTGACGGTAGCGGCACCGTTAGTATACAACGCCAGGAATTGTGGCGTTGTATGTGTCAGTATATGTTCAACGCCACAATTTTTGGCGTTGTACTCTCATTTTATTGTGATTTAGTATTTACAGTATTGTACAATAATTGAACTGTACAACGCCAACCATTTTGGCGTTGTATGCTAAAAAAAACCATCCCGGTTCTTCGTTTTCTATATAAAGAGGTTACAATTGTATTCTATGCATTCAACAATTTTATTAATTTTTCTTGCTCTATTATTCTTAAATTCTACAGCATTTATTCATTATGTCTGAAGAGCGAAGGATAAGAGCTTCTTTATATTGGGGTGGTGAGGTTATGATGGAGAATAACTCTGTCAGCTACAGTTTGCCCGCTAAGTGTCATGTTAAATTGCCATTGACAATGGAGTACGATACATTGATATCGTTGTTATGCAAAAAAATGAGTGTGAGGAAACGTTCCGTCATACTTAAAGTTACCGGAAGATATCCGTATTCCATCACTCCGCAAGAGGTTGCTTTTTACTCGGAGTTTAACATCGACGATGATGAAACTTTGCGTGATTTTTTTAGGACTCCGGACGAATGTCGTGATTTTCTTGTAATCACAATGCTGGAGATGTACGTGAAGGTCGAAGACGTTCCTAAAAATGAGGTTGTGCATAGTAGAGATAACCCCCAGTCATCGGGTGGTTATTCTGGAACAGTTTTTGCCGGACAAGTTCCGGATGAAAGAGTTATCTTCGATTTAAACTTATCACCGCCTACTTTCCATAACTCACAAGACGACTGATAAATTTTAATTATTATTTGTGATAATTAAGTATATTTTTATTAAATTGATTTAATAGTAACACTCGTATATTCAATAGGGGTACCTGCCAGATATGAATTTTACAAGTAGCCCATCTGGTAGTCATCACCTAATTGATAACGTCCAACATGGAATTTCATCACATTATGACTTGTATGTTAAGTGGTTTACGTAAATTATGGAAATAATTTATTAATTTATTAGCTTATATTTTTGTTGATTGTGCAGTGAAAATGAGCAAGTTGAACTCACACAATTGCCCGAAAATGATGTATTACATCGGGACCTGGCAGATGCATAGAGCGAGGAAGAGAACAGTGACTACGACAATAATGCGGATGAATCCGGTGATGAGACGCCCTTTGATTGTGAGGATGGTGATGCTGAGGATGATGAGGAAGAACCTGATTTGAAGAGAGACCACCCAAGACGAAGAGTGTATGAGTCTGAAGTGCCGTTTCATTCAAGAGAGATTCCTTACATTGATAATTTGCCAACCATGCCGGATGTGGAAGCTCTCACACGGGATTTTGATGAAATCCGGACAGCAATGTGGGATGAATCTAGACCAACGGTGCTTGCAAAGGGGATGCTTTTTCTTGATAAAGTGCGCCTAACTAGGGCTTGTAAAATGCACAACGTAAAAGACTGTCATGAGATGCTGGTAGCGGAGTCAAGTCCAACGGTATACAAGGTTATTTACCGCAGGTGGTTTTGGCCATGTAATTGGATGCTGCGTGCGACAAAGAAGAATATAGGTATGTGAAAAGTGGGTAAATACATTCTCACCCACACATGCGAAATGGACACATTCAACGGGAATCACTTTAACTTAGATATTGACTTGATTTCTCTTGTTCTTATTCCATACATTGAACAGTCCATAAGGTATAAAATCAAAGAGTGCATTACATCTGTCCAGCAGGAATATGGCCATACCATAACTAAAAGAAAGGCATTTCTCGGACGCAAACGAGCGTTTGAAATAGTGTATGGTAACTGGGATAAGTCATTTGTAGATCTGCCTAGGTACATGGCTACATTGCAGCATTTCAACCCCGGGACGGTTATTGAGTGGAAGGTTGAGCGAACTGTAGGTAAACCAGAATATATATTCAATTATGTGTTCTGGGCGTTTAAACTAGCAATTGATGGTTTCTCGCATTGTCGCCCTATAATATCCAAAGATGACACTTATGTCTATGGAAAGTACGATATCAAGTTATTAATAGCCGTGGCAGTAGATGCTAATGGACAGATATTTCCTCTAGCATTTGCTATTTGTACCAGTGAAAGCCAAGAGACGTGGACGCTGTTTTTGAACCATTTGAAAGAGCACGTTGTGAAACAACATTCTGGTATCTGTCTAATCTCTGATCGGCACGGTGGAAAGTTCTGTGGAGAACTTGCCTGCATGGCAAGAACCTTATGCCTACCATCGTTAATGTGTTAGGCATTTGAAAGCCAATTTCCAGAAGGCATTTCCCAGTAAAGCTTTGCATGATTTGATGTGGCTTGCAGCAACAGATCACCAACAACATAAATTCCGGAGGCACATGGAATATATCAGGCAACAAGACGAGGCAGCCTATCGTTGGTTAATGCGACATGACCCTGAAAAGTGGACTTTGCATGCGGATGGTGGCAGACGATGGGGAACTCTAACTACAAATGTGTCAGAGTCTTTCAACGGGTGATTGAAGTCGGCAAGGGGATTGCATGTCACGGCCATGGTGCGGATGTTGTTCAAGCCAGTGTTCACGAAAGCGTTCGCTTTCTCGCTTTAAGCGAGGCGACACATCAGGCGCTCCAAGGTTTAGAAGCGACGCAGGTAAGTTAAAGCGTACGCATCAACCGTAAAAGTGTGAAGCGGCAGAAGCGATGGAAGCGTGCGAAGCGTGCGCTTCTTGAAATTAAGCCCTATTTCACTTAAAAAGCCCAAAAGGGTCAGCACTAAGCCACTAACACAGTAACATTACAGCAGCAGTCCTTCTTCTTCTTCAACCAGTCTTTCTTCTTCAGTTCTTCTTTTTCAACATTACAATAAAGAAGCTAGGGTTTTTCTTCTTCTTCTTCAGCATTACAACAAAAAGAGGACAACTTTCAAGTTTCAAGACTAAAAAGGTATGTTTTTATTTTCATTCAATCTTCTTCTTCTTCTGATCTTCTTCTTCTCCTTCTTTTTCTTTTTCTTTTTTTTTTCTAAACGTCCAAATAGCGCCGAAATGCTGGCGAATTTTTTCCAGAAATTTTCTGCCCTGTTTCTGCTCTGTTTCTGCCCAAAATCTGCCCATAATTTGGCCAAATTTCTTCTCAAATTTCTGCCAAAGCATATATTTTTTGTTCTAATTTCGTATTGCCTTTCTTATGTGTTATATAGTTGATATTTTAATGGCGCCAAAAGAAGATAGGAAAGACCCGGCTTGGGCTTACTCGGTAAGAGATAGTGAGACCAACAAGATGGCCATTAGATGTCTTTTTTGTAATAAGATTACAAATGGAGGAATCTATCGTCAAAAAGCGCATCTAATCGGTGGTGATCCAAATGTCGCATCTTGTCCTAATGTTCCGGGGCATGTGAAGGAAGAATTGAAAGCATACCTTCCAAAAAATAAAGAGTTAAAGAGTCAAATGATGCATGAACAAGAACTTTATAATCTTGATGATGATGAAACAGAAGAAGGTGACGATGCTTCGTCGCTTCCACAAAAGCGGGGAAGGATGCTTCCACCAATGTCTTCTAGTTGTGGATCCCGATCTACTGGCAAGACCAAAGGTCCTATGGATTGTTATTTCCCGCAAAAATCTGGAGATAAGGGAGGAAAAAGTGGTAATCCTCAAGTTGATGCAAAAGAGATTTTGAGGGATTGTGCAGTTACTTGCTTTGCCCGGTGGATATATGATGCTGGTCTTCTTTTTAATTGTGTTAATTATAATGACACTTTTGCTGCTTTTATTGAGGCCGTATGCCAATATGGCCCAGGAATGAAGCCTCCAACTTATTATGAAGTTAGTGGTCCATATTTACAAAAAGAGGTGGCAGAGGTGAACAAAATCGTGGAGGAGAACAAAGTAGAATGGGACAAGTATGGTTGTTCTATTATGATGGATAAGTGGACAGCGAGAAATGGAAAAATGATCATCAATATCTTGGTTAATTCTCCTAAAGGAAGCCTGTTTCTTGAGTCCGTTGATGCAAGCGACTCTTCAACTGATTCAACCAAAATGTACTCCTTGTTCAAGAGTACAATAAACTCTATTGGAGCAGAAAATATTGTTCAAGTTGTCACGGACAACGCCAGTGAAAATGTTAAGGCTTGTGATTTGATGTCTGCTGCGTACCCGCATATCTATTGGACTCCTTGTGCAGCACATTCTGTTAATTTGATCTTTGGTGATATTTTCAAGGAAAGACCCTTCAGTACTGTCTTTAATCAGGCAGTTAGAGTGCATTCATATATTGTTCAAAGGCCTTTATTATTAAACATGATGAAGAGATTCACTCAACAAAGAAGCTTGGTGAAACCTGCAAAGACAAGATTTGCTATTGCTTTTTTGACTTTGGCTAGGATGTACGAGCAAAAAGGCAATTTGAAGAAGTTGTTTGTTTCAGAAGAGTACACTAGCAGTGCCTATGAAAGGGAAGCTCGAGGGAGAGAATCTGCAGATATTATACTTTCTATTTCATTCTGGAACAATGTGGTTCATGCATTGAAGATTGGTGGTCCTTTAGTTAAAGTGCTTCGTTTGGTGGATGGGGAGAAAAGGCCACCAATGGGCTACTTGTACGAAGCAATTGATAGGGAAAAAGAGGCTATTCGAGACTCTTTTACTGATCAAAGAAAATACAAAAGAGTCTTTGAGATCATAGATAAAAGGTGGGATAGTAAGCTTCATAGCCCTTTGCATGCAGCTGGACTTGTTTTGAACCCGGAACTATTTTATACCAATGAAGAGAGGATTCTATGAGATGAACCTTTGTGGACTGGATACTATGAATGCATTGAGAAGTTGGTACCTGAAGAATCTGTGCAAGATAAAATCACAGAGCAATTTAGTATTTATAGGAATGCTGAACAATTTTTTGGAAAAAATATGGCCATTAGACAAAGAACAACAAAATCACCAGGTGATCTAGTGCTTATATGTTGTTTTATAGTTAATAAGTTATTTCTTTATTAATATTATGTTTTGAAAATTTGTTCTACTTCTACAGTTGAATGGTGGAAGCAATTTGGTCATTCCACTCCAGATTTACAAAAGTTTGCAATCAAGGTTTTAAGTCTAACATGTAGCTCATCCGGGTGTGAAAGGAATTGGAGCGTGTTTGAGCATGTAAGAACTAATAAGAAAGATTTAGTATATTGAGATAATTAAATTGTATCTCAATTGGCCAAATCTTACCAATTATTTATTATTTGCAGATTCATACCAAAAAGAGGAACAAACTAACCTTGAACCGTCTCAATGATCTAGTCTTCATTAAGTACAATAGAACATTGAGGCGTCGTTATAACGCTCGCGATGAAATTGATCCAATTAGTTTGGACAACATCGATGATGCTAATGAATGGCTAACTGGAGTCCCGGAAGATCATGCAGATAAAGAAGTATTTGATGATACTTCTGGTATCACTTGGGGTGATGTTGCGGAGGCGCGTGGAATTGGGGAGAGGATTTATGGTTTGAGGGGGTCCAGGGGGAGTACCTCAACTTCAAGTTCACAGAGGAAGGGAAAAGAGGCAGCTACTTTGTCCTTAGTTGATGAAGAAGATGAAACTGAAGAAGATGACGAGCAATACAATAATGATACTGGAATACAAGAGTTTGACAATTTTGTAGAAGAATAGGATGTTCATTTTGTGGTTTCATTGATGTTGCTCTTGACAATCTTGAAGAATGTGATGTTTTTTTGTGCTTTAATTGATGCTACTATTTAGTTTTTTAATTCAAGTATTGAACATTTGCTTACAATTACATTTGTTGTCTAGGACATATTTAGTTTAATTTTTTTTAAAATTCCGCTTCACTTAAAAAAAGCGGGCGCTTCGCTTCTCGCTTCTCGCTTTTCGTGAAATAGGGGTTGTCGCTTTTTCTCGCTTCACGCTATTTTGAACACTGGTTCAAGCAGATGGCAGAGAGGTTTGTTCAGAGATATGCGGCTACAACGTCATTGATGGAACGTGGTGTTGAATTTATGCCTGTGCCAATGGCGAGATTTGAGAAATACAGACGACGAGCACATTGGCATTTATTTTTGCAGTATGATCATGATAGAAATGTGTTTGAAGTTCGCACCGCTATCCATCAAAATTGGGGTAATAATGTTCATATTGTGAATGAAGCTACAAGGTTATGCTCTTGTGGAAAATGGTCCATCTACCACATGCCTTGCTTACATTCCATCAAGTGCTTTCAACATGTTGGTTTAGGTGCAACAAACTACGTTGATCAATAATATAGTGTTTTCAAGTACGTAAATACATATAGTAGTCAGTTGCAACCACTGGGCGCTGAGCATATTGTGAGCACGTGATTTTTGCCTCACACGAGTTACCCCTAAAAGATTCAAAAATAAAAGAGTTTTGCGTTGTTTGCAATATTTGTGATTTCGTGTTATTATTTTCTTATTATTCGTATCTGTGTGTGCATGCATATTTAATTAAATTAATGAAAAATAAAAAAAAGAATATATATATATATATATATATATATATATATATAAAATAGCGTTTGGAACTTATTTTTAAAATTTTGAGTTAACTAGTAAATGGAAAAATCACAAAATAATAAGGGTGTATTTTATTTTGTTGTCATTATATAATTTTATTTTCTTTGTTAATCATGTGTCAATTCTTGTTAAATATTAATATCCGTATGGTTTTATTTTTAATGATGACAAATTAATTAAAATTTTGGTTTTGTTATAAAAAAGGGGAAGAAAAAAGGGTTGAAAATTAAGTTTGGGGCTTCTAAATCCGGAGCCCAAACGATACGGGCAGCCCAAGCCATGCATTAGCCCAATCCGTCTCCAGATAAGACCAAACGACGTCGTTTCTGTTTTAAGTAAAGAGATCCAAGCCGTCGATTAGCGTTGATCTGATGGATCACATTAATCACCCCATTGTTTGATCCTGGCCGTTGGATTCTCATCATCCAACGGCCGAGATTAAAACGCTAATTTTAAACACACCAAAGAACCCCCCAATACCCCCATACCCATTTTCATTCTCTCCCAGACCCTTTCTCGTCTCTCTCAGAGACGATAAAACCCCACCGTCCACCACCGTGCGCCGCCTGCCGGAAATCGCCTCACGGCGGTTCCGGTAGGCCAATGGCTCCCAAGTTTACACCGTAAAACCCCCTAAACCCCCTCTACACGGATCTACTAATCGTTAGGCTCGAATATGGACTGAACGCTTCGAATATTCGTTTGAAACTCGCCGGAATTTGAACATCCACTCCAATCGAGCCCAAACTCATACCCTAGCACCTCCAAACCACCCTCACACCCAAACCACCTTTGGTTTTGTTCCAATCCGACCAGAAACCCAAAAATCCCAAATCTCGGCCATGAACCCTAGACTTCGAGTTTCTTCCTAATTGAGGTCTAATAGACCTTAATTGGGATGTTTTCATTGTTGAAAACATCTCAATTAACGTCCATTGGCCTCAAAAACGAAGAATCCAAGTTCGAATTGAATCCAAGATGGGTCCGGGGTCCGTTCAAGTGCGGATTTTTCTTCTCACATGGTATTTCTTCTTTTATTTCTTCATATTCCGTTTGTTAATCAGTTGAATTTTATCCTCTTGCTTTTAGTTTTCTGTTTTGTTCTTCATCTCCAATAGACCTTTTATTCGGTCGATCCCCATCTCTACCTGTTTTAATTCAATGCTAATTGCTTTGTATGTATAGTTTATTTAACGTCGTCAACAAGTTAACTTATTTGTATGATTGCTCATTACCTTGTCTGCCCGTATGCAATTCACCAGTATAGGGCTTGTTATCTGTTTGATTCTGGATTAGGAGTTAACTGGATGTAATTGTTAGGATTGGATTAAGGCTAGTTGTTTAATCACCTGCCCATAAGACAGCCTAGTGGAGCCTACTGTTACAGCAGAGCACTCCACCAGGTTTACACTTCACATTTTAATTAATTAAAGCCCACACTTAAATAAAACTTAGTGGTTAAAATAGAGAAGATAATGGGCTGGCAGAGGAGGGATGGGCAAGGGTTTGAGTGGAGTTTTTCTGGCCATCCAGGGTGGGGAGGGGTTCAACTATAAGTATAGAGTGATAGGGAGATGAGAGGGGACTGGATTTTGGAGAGATATAATTCTGAAACATATAGACATTCATACATACAGAAACTTTAGAAAAAATAGACAGTGAGAGTCTGGATTCTTCTTGAGTGGCCATTTGATTCCTGCTCATTGTTTCATTGGATTCCTGTTTGAAGTTCACACAGATCCCTTGCATATTTTGGGTCGTTTGTTTCTGTTGGTCGAGGTTGTGTCACTGGTTTGCTGAGTATTGTGTTTGGCCATTGCTAGTATTGTGTTTGGCTACTACTAGTGTTGTGTTTGGCCACTGCTAGTACTGTGTTTGGCCACTGCTGTGGGTTGTGTCTGGTTGCTGTTTATTGCTGAGTTTTGGCTACTGCTTATTCTTCTGTTGCTGCTTCTGTTGTTGTTGGTCCTGGTGTTGCTGTTGTTGTATTGCTGCTGCATTACTACTGCTGATTGCTCCCTTTGTCTTCTTTTGTCTATCATCCAGGTACACATCTTTAGAATACCAGAAATTGTAGTTGGCAAGTTCAAGCTTGGACATATATGAAGATCTGAAGTCTATGTTTAAATTCATCCTGTTTTGTATACTATACATCTACAATTGCATCTTATTTGCATAAGCTAACTGATGAACTAGGGACTGTAGCTATTTTTGTATATAATCTGTATTGGTCAGTGTTAGATTGAAATTAGAAACCAAAGCAGGGATTTAGTCTGGAACTAGAAATTAGTATGATCTTGTTTAAGATTTGAATATCAAAGGTCATTTTTGATTAATTGCGACATGTGTTTGAATAGGGATTAAGACTCAAATCGTTAACATTCAAATGATTGAATCGTGTGAATCGGGTTTATATAATTATTCTAGTTCTGAATTTACGAGGTCACTCGGATAAATAACGTCATTTTAAAGAGCAACTTGAATAATATATTAGTAACTAATGTAGTGATAAACGTTAGCATGAAGTTCAAAAAATGACTTTTGTATTACACGTAGTTAACTTCAATGGTTCGATTTATCTGATACGGGTGGTTTAAATTAATTAGAGAATGGTTAGTTTGTGTTGACATTTTTTCAAACTCGCATGCTACTTATAATCGTCGTTTTAGTATTATTCTCTTGTAGAATAAGGCATAAAACAATCTCCCCTATGCAAGCTCGAATGCAATTTCCGTTCACCTTGATTTAATAACTAACAAGAGGCCCGAGCTTATAAGCATGTAATAAATTAGGACCTTTTCTCGTTTATTTTAGAAACAAATTTAATAGAAAAATGTAGTCACTTTAGGATTGTCCTTTAAAATGAGACGAGCGTCGTCGCACAAAGGAAAAAATATATAATTACGGGGCCCTCAAATAATTATCGGGAGAACTTAGGCTTGGAAGGATTGTTTAGTGAATTTCACGGTCTCTTCCCAAAGTTAAATAGACGATAGACTCTCTAGGCACGATTTGAAATGAAATTACTTTCCTAAATACGGGTGTGCATTTATGTGACCCAAATCTTACTCTCGGCGAAACTGAAATACATTAAAGTCACAGGCGTACTGGTTGCGGTGTGGCTCGAAATGTATTTTCGTGACATCGCAATTCTTCTAAAATTAAAAAGTGGAACATTGAAAGCACCTAATTAAAATATATAAGAAAATCAGATAAAAACAAAAATCGCAGTTGAGCGACCGTGCTAAAACCACGGAATCCGGGAGTGCCTAACACCTTCTCCCGGGTTAACAGAATTCCTTATCCAGGTTTCTAGTTTCGCAGACTGTAATACAGAGTCATAAATCTCCTTGGTTCGGGATTAAACTGGTGACTTGGGACACCATTATTTTCCCAAGTGGCGACTCTGAATTAAATAAATAAATCCCGTTTCGATTGTCCCTTAATTGGAAAAACTCCCTCGCGCTGGCGCGGTAGCGCCGAAAGGAGGTGTGACAGCTCTGGCGACTCTGCTGGGGATGATGCTATTCACCCAGAACTTCGGTTCAGGGTTTAAGAATTCGAGCTCAGTTAAATTGTTGTTTTTGTCTATATCCGATTTTATTATATGTTTAATTAATGTGCTACATGTCTACCGCTTTGATACTAGTTGCACTGTATATACAAACTGCTATATGTTTACCGCTTTGATATTGCGTGAATTGTATATAAAACTGTGCCGAAAACCCGTCTCTTCTTACCCCCGGGGATGTGCTTACTGGTTGAGACTCCCCTTTCTGTTAGTGTCAATACCAAAAATAAGAAAAGAGGCAGGATAAGTTACAAAGCCGGACGATCCCGCGGGTCCCCGGTACGTAGCCCCCTCCTCAATCCGAGTCGTCTGCTCGGGTACACGGTCTAGTACCATTAAAAAGGTTTTGAGCTTAGAATAACATAACTGCATATCGGATCCCTAGTAGGAAACGTTTATTTGCATTATGTTGCATTTGACTTAGGGGACTCAACACAGGGGTTGGGTCCGTCTAGGACAGGCAACCTGAAATGAAAAGACCATCTTGCTATATCATGTTTGTTGTAAGCATTTATTTAGACTGGCATGCTGACCGGCTTTTAAATACTGAAGAGAAACGAAAAAACAAAAGGAAATAGTATGGGGAAATAAATATTTTTCAGAAAATACAAAGAAAATGTGTTTTACCAACAAGTCAATAAATTTAGTTTGCCGATAAAGAACGACAGAAGGTTGACTTTGCCAACAAAATGGTTTTCTTGACAAGATGTGTTTTCTTTAAAATAGTTGTTTTGACGGACCGAACTACGCGGGTTTGATTCTCACCGGGCGTGAGATACGTAGGCAGCCTTTAACGGGTCCAACTTCCCTATATTTCAAAATAAGTTTTTAAAATGACGGAATGCCAGGATATTTAACTTTGCCTCAACGACCACCTTTTTCATCAGTCTTAATATTTTGACCAGTCAATTCCTGTGGCCCGCTTCGTTTTTTAAAAAAAAAAAGAAAAATATAGTTTTGTTTGGGTCAGATAAAGATTTTTCTTTCATCTAAAAACTACCTTAATAAATGTGCAGAATGAGCACGAGTCAGAATACAACCGAAGCTATCATAAACAAGGTCCTCTTAAGTTTGCATAGGTGGTAGAGCGACTTGGGCGAGCAAGGACAAGACGCAGTTAAGCTATACCTGGGAGATCTAGTGGGGCTACTAAATATTCCCCCGAGAGGAGACATCATACGAGCCATGATCTCATTCTGGGATCCGGCACACAATGTGTTCCACTTTTCAGACTTTGAACTCACACCAACATTGGAAGAATTGGCCGGATATATCGGAAAACCAAAAGTCCCTATGAGGGAACAATATCTCATTGCGCCAAGGGTAGTGACAGTACATAGGTTTTTGGATACCGTGAAAATCCGCAGAACTGTACACAACCCAGACTTATCAGAGGGGTTCTGCACTTTAGCATTTCTATTTGACAAATATGGTCATTACGGGGGTTTCAACAAACACAAAAGCAAAATCTGCAGTGGAGACAACCAGTTAAAATGGGAAGAGCATAGACGCATCGCATTCATGATAGCTTTCCTGGGTTCATTAATATTTCCCAGAAAGGACGGGAATATCAACATACAAGTGGCAGGGGTCGTGAGCACTCTGATGAAACAAAACAATAGTACTTTGGCTCCCATGATAATATCGGATATCTCTCGTGCACTCACTATCTGCAAAGCTGGAGGGGTCTTCTTTGAAGCTTGCAACGTACTGCTCCAAATGTGGATGATCGATCACTTATGTCGTCGCCCGCAGTTTATGAGGTATAGTTTATCGGAGAAAACCTGTATAGAAGAATTCCCTACGAGGGTCGAGGGACATGATTTGCCGGAGGGGATTAGCGGATGGATACGACTTTTGCGTTTGATTCCGGCCAGTAAGATAGAATGGACATTTGGCTGGCTACCCGGGGAAGAAGTCATATATGCATCAGCCGCAGAATCGTATTTATTGCTAATGGGCCTCAACAGCATCCAGCCCTACGCACCAGGTCGAGTATTGAGACGGTTGGGACGATGCCAAATAATCCCAAAAGAAGAAGACCTCAGCCCACACGTAGTTGAAATTGGACCAGGAGGACAGTTCCCCGAAGCGTTGGTCCGAAAGATTTGGAGTGAATGTCAAACATTGAAGATAGACACTCGGGTGCGAGATCGAGCCCGGGGTGAAGTATCGTCGGAATACCCTGCATGGTATAGTAGAGATCTGGAGCATCAAAGGCCCACAAAAAGGCCCCACCTCAGGGAGTTTGCTGGAGCGTCACAAGAACAATGGGACTGGTTGGCCAGAGAAGAAGCTTATAGAACAAAGATTAGCAGGATAGAGCAACGGACCCAAGAGCTCCAATTTGAAATGGATGTGCAAGCCGCCGCCAACGAAGGAGATAAAAAGAAGTTGGCACAATAAAATAACTTTTTGAGAGCTCAAATCCAGCAAATGAAAAGGGATGCTGACAGACAGTCGAGGAGTCGAGCAGACAAAAAATTGATAAAGGGTTTGATAAGCCAAGTTGCCGATGTCCAAAGAGAATTGGAAGAGTCGAAGGCCCAAACAATGAGGGTCCGTGCTAGCTGGAGAAAGGAGGCACATCAACATGCACTTCACCTACAACGGGTGGAAGAAGATTACACTGAGATCATCACTAGTCTAAGGGAAGCAAATGTTATCCTCAGGGAGCGGGTTTTCAAGCAAGCCCGAGATGCTAGAGCAGACCTCGACCGTTGCCACAATTTGATGGACCGACTGCAAGAATAAGTGGATAGGCTCCTAGACCAAGTCACCAACAATGCTCAAAGATTGGGGGCGAAAAACCAGCAGATAGAACAGCTACTCAGAGAAAGGAACATGATCAAGGACAGAATTGGAGAAATCGGGCATTATGTCACCATGAAGTGCTTAGCGTGTGAACAAATGCCCCGCACCGACCTTTTTGCTTCAGTTATGGGCTATGTTCATCAGATCATGAGAGAATTAAGGGGACTACACAAGGACCTCACACCAAGGCCCGCGGCAAGGCCGAATGATGCCTCGCGGGCCCCCAGGAATTTTAGAGCATTAGACTTTTGATTAAAAAAAATGTATTTTGAAATATTAGGCCAAGCTGGCTGGCATTTTATTTTCCTTTTTCGAGTCAAGCGTTTCCCTTATTTTGTTGATTATTGTAAGACATGTTTTGTAACTTTAAGGTTTTATTTGATATAAAAGTTACTGAATTTTGCCACAATCTTGTTACCAGAACTACGCTCGGTCTGATTCACGCGGGGACGTGATACGTAGGCAATCCACGTAAGATTCGACCACCACTAAAAAGAAAGGAAAAGAATACGAAGGTTAATAACAATAAGGTTTTCAAGGATAGTTGAAAAAGAAGAAAAAGAAAAAGAGAAAAAGAGAAAAGCCGGAATGACGCATGTTATGAGTACATGTAGAAAGGGTTATTTGGTTAGGTGCATTGCATCCAACGTGCTATAACATATCTGTTAAACTCGGTAAACTAACAAGTTTGTTGCATTTCCAGAAAAGTTTAGCAGTTGGTTTGACAGAATATACTGGCCAACCACCATTACCGTACTAGATCTAAAGGGCCAATTACAGCAAGCATGTCTAGTTCCGGTAAAAGTCTCGAGGAAGAGAAATCGGAGATGCAAATCATGAAAGAAGAGGTAGATCGGTTGAAACAGCAGATAACAGAGATGCACCTAGCCTGGGCTAGGGGACGGTCTTCACCAAACCTCCCTACTCTCGCATCAGCTCCAGAACATCCACCCCTTGATCCTTCAACAAGCGCCCCACTCTATCCATATTATCAAGGGGAAAACCCTTATGTCACCCAAATTCTACCAGCCAAACAAAATCCTCCTCCGGTCACCCCTATTTTTGTGGCACCCCCACCTACTACTCTACAAAAGTCGTCCGGTAAGCCACATATTCAAATCCATGACAGTTCTTACTATCCTCCCGAGCCTACCTTTAGGGCTCCTGAACCACATCCACACACCCCTCATTATTATAACCCGGCCGAACCGGAAAAGCACCTCCAAAGTTTGGAACATGAGGAAGTTATTAGAAAAGTTAAAAGCCTGGAGCAGTCCTTCAGGAACATGCACGGTTTGGGCAACCAGGTCAGTGTCGCTTACAAGGATCTGTGTCCATTCCCAGATGTCCAATTGCCGGCCGGGTTCAAAATGCCCAAGTTTGACCTATACGAGGGGCATGGTGATCCAATAGCCCATCTTCGAGGGTTTTGTAGTAAAATGCGAGGAGCCGGAGGACGAGACGAGATTCTGATAGCTTACTTCGGTCAGAGTTTGGGGGGATCTGCATTGGAGTGGTACACTAGGCAGGATCCCAGCAGATGGTTTACGTGGGATGATTTGGCTCAAGCATTCATTGGCCAGTTCCAGTACAATCTTGAAATAGTCCCGGACCGCTTATCATTGCTAAAGTTAGAAAAGAAACCCGCCGAAAGTTTCAGAGAATTTGGTTTCCGCTGGAGAGAACAGGCAGCTAGGGTAGATCCGCCTATGAGAGAGAACGAGATGGTGGATTACTTCTTGCAGACACTAGAGCCAACCTATTTCGGACATCTGGTGACGTCCGTGGGCAAGTCATTCACCGAGGTGATAAAGATGGGGGCTATGATCGAGGAAGGCTTGAAAGCCAACAAGATTATGAGCTATTCAGCATTGAAAGCCACCACCCAAGCTATTCAAAGTGGTACCGGAGGAGTGCTTGGGAAAAAGAGGAAAGAAGAAGTCGCGGCAGTCGAGTCCGGAACATGGTTCAGGAACAGAGGCCCCGCACCCCAGTATAACCCGCCACATCCTCACCACCAAAACTACCTCCACAATCCATATAACTACCCGCAACATTACTATCCAGCACCTGATCCCCATTTTACTGTCCATCACGCTCAGTCATATTCCGCACCTCCCGTCCAGGCACCATGGCGTGCACCAAATCCACAGAACAATTACCCACCCCCAAGAGCCTATAGAAATCCCACGGGTGCGGGTTTTCGCCCGAACCAAGCATTCAAGGGCGACAGGGCGCCAAGGCCAAAGACTTTCACTCCCTTGGGGGAGTCCTACACCAGTTTGTTCCACCGTTTGAAGCAAGTAGGGTTGCTAAATCCGGTTGAGGCTAAGCTACCAAACCCTCTTCCAAAGAATCTGGACCATTCAGTAAATTGTGCATACTGCTCCGGATGTCCGGGACACGACACGGAAAAGTGTTGGAGGTTGAAAACAGCCATCCAGGAACTCATCGACACTCGCAGGATTGAGTTCCAGACTCCAGTAGAGCCCAACATCAATCAAAATCCACTGCCAACTCATTATGAGACCAACATGATCGAGTTGGTACGGGTAGAAGAAGGAAATGAGAAAACCTCCCAGACTGTAATGATGATCAAGTCTAGCGGGGTAGGAATGAGAAAAGGGCCAAGCCTTGATGAGTCACTCAGTTGCAAGAAGGACATACCGGGAGGGTCGGAAGCAAGAAAGGGAAGCGTGAACAAAGTGCCGGTGAGACCGGGGGAAGCAAAAATAGTTGTACCGGGGGTAGCAACCAAACCCGTCTTGACGGTAGCGAGTGTTCGGGTGGATCCTTTCATCATCAAGCCAGCAATACAGTTGCCAATAGCTGATAGCAGAGCTATTCCATGGAATTATGATCGGGTCACGACAACCTACAAAGGAAAAGAAGTTAAAGAGGAAGTCTGCGAAGCGCAAGGGTTGACCCGCTCAGGGAGATGTTTTGCCCCTACGGAATTGAGGAAAACCACTCCGGCAACACTGAAAAAGCCGGTAATTGACGAAGAGGCAGAAGAATTCCTGAAAAAGATGAAGATGCATGATTATTCTGTCCTAGAACAGCTGAAGAAGACTCCTACGCAAATCTCATTGCTGTCCTTGCTGATACATTCTGAAGAACATCGGCAGACTTTGATGAAAGTTCTGAATGAGGCCCACGTACCTGATAAGATCTTGGTGAGTCATTTGGAGAAGATCACCAATAGGATCTTCGAAGCGAATCGGATCACTTTCACCGATGATGAATTGCCTGAGGAAGGCACCGAGCACAATAAGGCTTTATATCTTACGGTAAAGTGTGAGGAGTCGGTGGTTACCAAAGTCCTAGTCGATAATGGATCCAGTGCTAACATTTGTCCTCTCTCTACACTAAACAAGTTGAAAGTGGATATCGGCAGGATACGCAAGAACAGCATATGTGTTCGAGGATTTGATGGAGGAGGCAAGGCGTCGGTCGGGGACATAGTGTTAATCTTGACAATTGGGCCGGTGGAGTTCACCATGGAATTCCAGGTGCTGGACATGGTAGTGTCATATAACCTTCTGATAGGGCGACCATGGATCCATGCCGCAAGAGCAGTTCCATCCAGCTTACACCAACTCGTCAAGTTTGAGTGGGACCAACAGGAGATCGTCGTCCATGGAGAGAATGATCTACAATCAGGCACCATCATCCCCTTTGTTGAAACAGAAGAAGATGTTGGGCCGTGGGTATATCAGGTCTGCGATGTGGTGTCCGCCAACCGAGTTCCGGAAGGGGAATGCATTCCCGATGACAGAACAATTACTGCAGATGTCATGGTGGCTCATGAAATGTTGCGACATGGTTTCATACCCGGTAAAGGTCTAGGTGCATCTCTGCAAGGAATTATACAACCGGTATCAGTGGTCGAAAACTTAGGAACCTTCGGCTTGGGATTCAAGCCAACATCGGAGGACATCCGGCGAGCCAAGAGGAGTAAGCAGAAGACATGGGTGCTCCCGAAGCCTGTTCCACGCCTTTCCCAATCTTTTGCCAGGTCCGGAGTAAGAGGACATCCGACGGCAAAGATTCCCGGTCCTATGGTTAGGCCAGACGAAGAGTTCTTAAGAAAGTTCGAGGACCTATTCGCAGATGTATGCATGCTAGAGGATGGCGAAGGATCCAGCCATGCCGAGATACAGTTTGTGGGATCGGAAGCAAAATTGAATAATTGGAAGGCTACTCCTCTCCCTGTCCGGAAGGAGTCTTGGTAGTTTGTTTTGGATTGTTTTCTTTCGAAATTTTGTGTTGGGGTTTGTCCCGGAGTAAAATCCGTTTGTTTTAGTTCATTTAGATTTGAGTTTGCAAGTTGTTTTTCCTTGTACTGTTCCCATTAATGAAATTTTGTTCCCTTCGTGTCTAATTTTGTTTATTTTCCTTCTTTTTTCTTACTTTTCTGAACAACTTTCTTTCAACTGATCTTAATGATATGGCGTGCTTAAAGGTTAATCAACCCAAGTCTAGAAAGTCAATCGGGTTTGGAAATAATAACGCATGAAATAAGAAGTGACGAGAGTGAATCGGAATATGGCGATGATGAAGCCGTAGAAGAAATCGGTGAAGAATTAAGTCACTTCGAGGAAAAACCCAAACCAAATTTAAATGATACCGAGGCCGTTAATCTGGGGAACACGGATGACGTCAAAGAAACCAGGATAAGTGTCCATATTGAACCAAACCTGAGAGAAGAATTGATCAAAACACTCATGGAGTTTAAAGACATTTTCGCATGGTCGTGCGACGACATGCCAGGACTCAGCACTGATCTAGTGGTTCATAAATTACCCACTAATCCGGCATATCCTCCCGTCAAGCAAAAACTACGGAAATTCAAGACGGAGATGAGTGTAAAGATCAAGGAGGAAGTAACCAAGCAGTTGCGGGCGAAAGTCATTCGTGTCACTCGATACCCTGAATGGTTGGCTAATGTAGTACCGGTGCCAAAGAAAGACGGAAAGATCAGAGTATGCGTGGACTACCGCAATCTCAACAAGGCGAGTCCTAAGGATAATTTCCCGCTTCCCAATTTCCATATCCTGATTGATAATTGCGCCGGACGTGAAATCGGATCCTTTGTGGACTGTTATGCGGGATATCATCAGATCTTGATGGATGAAGAGGACGCAGAGAAGACGACTTTTATCACACCTTGGGGGACTTATTGCTACCGGGTGATGCCGTTCGGTTTGAAGAATGCAGGGGCAACATACATGAGGGCGATGACTACGGTATTCCATGACATGATACACAAGGAAATTGAAGTGTACATGGATGATGTGATCATAAAATCTAGATGTCGAGAAGACCACGTTGCCGACCTCAGGAAGTTCTTCCAAAGACTTCGAAGATATGATATCAAGCTTAATCCAGCCAAATGTGCATTCGGAGTTCCATCAGGAAAGTTGCTAGGATTCATCGTCAGCCGGCGGGGCATTGAGTTGGACCCATCCAAAATCAAGTCCATTCAAGAGCTACCCCCGCCGAAGAATAAAACAGAGGTAATGAGTCTGTTGGGAAGGTTAAATTACATCAGTAGGTTTATTGCTCAGCTTACAGCAATCTGTGAACCCATATTCCGTCTGTTGAAGAAAGACGCTGCGATAGAATGGACGACAGAATGTCAGGAAGCGTTTGACCAAATCAAAGGGTATCTGTCAAACCCACCCATATTAGTTCCGCCTGAACCCGGTAGACCTCTGATTCTTTATCTAACGGCCTTGGAGAATTCATTCGGCTGTGTACTGGGGCAGCACGATCTTACGGCAGAAAAGAACGGGCCATTTATTATTTCAGTAAGAAATTCACAGTCTACGAGGTTAAATACACTCATTTGGAAAAGACATGTTGCGCCTTGACCTGGGTAGCCCAAAAGCTGAAACATTATTTGTCTTCTTACACCACCTACCTCATTTCGCGTTTGGATCCGTTGAAGTATATTTTCCAGAAACCTATGCCTACAGGGAGATTAGCAAAATGGCAAATATTACTTACAGAGTTCGACATCATATACGTGACAAGGACGGCTATGAAAGCTCAAGCCCTAGCCGATCACTTAGCCGAGAATCCTGTCGATGACGGATACGAACCTTTGAGGACGTATTTTCCGGACGAAGAAGTATTGCAAATTGATGGGTTGGAACTAACCGAGGAGCCGGGGTGGAAGCTTTTCTTCGACGGAGCGGCGAACGCAAAAGGAGTCGGAGTAGGGGCTGTGCTCATCTCTGAAACAAGACATCATTATCCTGTTACTGCTCAACTGCGTTTTCATTGTACCAATAATATGGCTGAGTACGAGGCATGTATCTTGGGGTTGCGATTAGCGGTGGACATGGATGTACAAGACGTTTTGGTCTTGGGGGACTCGGACCTTCTGGTACATCAAATTCAGGGAGAATGGGAAACCAGGGATTTAAAGCTTATCCCGTATCGTCAGTGTTTGCATGATCTGACCAAGCGCTTTCGATCAATAGAATTCAGGCACATCCCAAGGATGCATAACGAGGTTGCCGACGCTCTAGCTACTTTGGCGTCAATGCTACATCACCCGGACAAGGTCCGTGTCGACCCGTTGCATATCCAAGTCCGGAATCAACATGCTTATTGTAATATGATAGAAGAAGAGATGGATGGTGAGCCATGGTTTCATGATGTCAAAGAGTACCTCAGGTTAGGAATATACCCAGAGCAGGCAACTGGAGATCAAAAGAGGGCTATTCGGCGGTTGGCGAACGGATTTTTCCTTAGTGGAGGGGTACTGTACAAAAGAACCCCGGATTTGGGATTGTTAAGATGTATAGATGCGAGTCAAGCCACAACAGTGATGACAGATATACATTCCGGGGTTTGTGGACCACACATGAGCGGATATGTATTGGCAAAGAAGATTCTTTGAGCAGGATATTGCTGGCTCACTATGGAGCGTGATTGTATAAGTTTCGTGCGAAGATGCCATCGGTGTCAGATACACGAAGATTTGATTCATTCTCCGCCAACCGAGTTGCATACAATGTCAGCATCATGGCCGTTTGTTGCATGGGGTATGGATGTTATTGGACCTATAGAACTTGCGGCTTCCAATGGTCATAGGTTCATTCTGGTAACGATCGATTATTTTACCAAGTGGGTGGAGGCCAAAACCTTCAAATCAGTGACCAAGAAGGCGGTGGTGGACTTCGTACATTCCCACATCATCTGCAGGTTTGGAATTCCAAAGATAATCATCACAGATAATGGTGCCAATCTTAACAGCGGATTAATGAAAGAGGTCTGCCAAGAGTTCAAGATTACACACCGAAATTCCACACCATATCGTCCCAAAGCAAATGGTGCGGTTGAAGCAGCAAACAAGAACATAAAGAAGATATTGAGGAAGATGGTAGAAGGGTCCAGGCAATGGCATGAAAAGTTATCATTCGCACTGCTAGGTTATCGCACTACCGTCCGGACTTCGGTAGGTGCAACTCCTTATTTGTTGGTGTACGGAACTGAAGCGGTAATACCAGCAAAAGTTGAAATCCCATCCCTCCGAATTGTCGCCGAAGCTGAGATTGACGACGATGAGTGGGTCAAAACCCGATTGGAGCAATTGAGTTTGATCGATGAAAAGAGATTGACAGCAGTATGTCATGGCCAATTGTATCAAAAGAGAATGGCAAGAGCATATAACAAGAAGGTACGTCCCGGGAAATTTGAAGTGGGACAGCACGTGCTGAAGAGAGTTCTACCCCATCAGGCCGAAGCAAAAGGCAAGTTTGCTCCAAATTGGCAGGGACCGTTTGTTGTGACTAGGGTATTATCTAACGGCGCGCTATGTCTAACTGATGTCGAAGAAAGGTGCACCGATATGGCTATCAATTCTGATGCAGTCAAGAGATATTATGTGTAATTCTCTAATGCACTTGTCAACGCTTGGTTTCGTTCGTTTGTATTTGGCATTTTTCGAAGAATGAAATGACAGAGGCAATTTTTCTACTACCCAAACACTTTAACCCTTGTTTTCCCCTTTGAGCCTTAATTATTTTTCATATACCCTCTTTCGGAATCATCAAGGAAAATGTGTAACAAAAAAAGAAAAAGAAACAAAGAAAGGATACAAGAAAAAGTGAACTACGTTCGACCTGATTCCTCAAGAAAGATGCGTAGGCGCCACACGGCTCAGTCATAATAAAATAAAAATCAAAGATTCCCCAAGCAACAAAACTGGGGCAGAAGCCATTGTTTCGTTTGAAAGATAATGTGGATTCCGAAAGTTGTAATGAGCTAACCGTTGAGGTTAAACCCCTTTTCTTTAGCCTCACGCGCAGAAACCACATTAAGAACCGAAAAGACCTCTCGATCAGTATTTGAGAAATGCCAAGTCATGCGAATGAAATTACGAATGACACTTCAATCCTCGACTGAATTTAGGACTTACAAGCTAAAAAGGGATGGCCCCTTTAGAGGAAATTCTATGGATAATACCCCATCCCACCGCAGGGAAAGAAAGCGAAAATGAGAGAGTCTTAACGGTGAAAACCCTCGCGGGCACCTTAAGGTGAAGAAAGTTGAGAGAAATAAAATGAGAGAGTCTTACGGTGAAAACCTTTACGGGCACCCTAAGGCGACGGGAGATAGAGAGAAATGAGAGAATCTCATTAGTGAAAACCCTTTGAAGGGCACTATGAGGTGACAAGGCGAGATGGTTACAAGATGTCTGCATGACACAAGGTTTGGACATTCGTTTACTCCTAGCAAAACGCGGCCATCAGAAAGTGATTGACATGAATAGACTGGGTAGATTAATCTCAAAGGCGCGGCATAACCATGGGATCAGTTGCACATTCAGATAAGTTTTTCCAGCTTTGAGTTTAGAAAAGTTTTCCCTTTCTTTTGTCATTCGCGGTCAGCACTCTTTATCTATCATTTTTCTTTTCCTTCGTTTTCGAAAATTGACTTTTTAAAGCTTACTACCAAGTCTCCCAAAGCGGTACAATGAAGATGAATAGGCGTGGAACGAGGCAATAAGGCAAAAGTCGTTCCGATATTAAGATTGGAACGACAGGTCGATCAGAAGGTTCACAAGAATTGTGGAGTACGATGGACACATATTACACATCCGGAAGATGATTTCTCACAACAGATCATCGACTAAAAGGGTCGGACCAAACTGAAGGTTGGAATAAAAGGGAGAGGTGAGAGACTATCTGTGGAAAGAGCACCTCCCCCAGCCAGTGTCAACGTCGTCCCCAAAAGTCCGAGGGAGGCCAAGCAGCTGAAAGAGAAAAGGAAAATTGCCCCAACAAGAGTGGAACGACACTCACTGCGTTTTGAAACTAACAATTTTTCTTTGTTTTAAAGCAGGAAAAGAGGGTTCGTCGGCGGAAAAGCATGCCATGTAGGAGGTCATCAAACTGGGGAGAAAATTTTCTCCGATTGCGAAAATTTTCTTGAAAGCAAAACACCCGGTGGATAAGGATAGAAAACAACACGAGATTTCGGGAAATGCCCGTTCCGAGCAGAATAGTGTTGAGAGAGGCCAGACAACACGAGGGGTGATCTTTGAGCCTGGTATCATCCCCAGCAGTCGTTGGAAAATGAAACACTAACTCTGAGATTCCCCCAGCAGTATTATATCCCATAAGCTTTTCAAGGAGGCCAAAGCATAGTCCCAGAGGAGGTCTGGGAAGAAGGAAGAGGAAAAGGGTTCCCCCGCCAGGGTGATACTCAGTTAATGACGAGTCCGAGAGAGAATGAGGGTGAAGGAAATAAAGAATACTTCCCCAGCAGCATCATCACTAGCAGGTAAATAGACAGTTCCGAAGATATCTCCAGCAGCCAAAGGAAAAGTAACACGACCCACGGGGAAGGCAATTCCAAGACAAGGCAATTCAGAAGAAAGGTGGCCCAAGAGGCAATGCAGGAAGAAGAAAATGGTACAAAAGGCAAAGGAAGATGATCAGGATAGAATGAAATTAGTGAGTTGTAGTTGGAGTCAGGGAGCCCGCCTGAAGAATGGAGTGACGATTTATTTTAAAAGTTGTAGTTGAAGTCAGGGATGCCCGCCTGAAGAATGGAGTGGCGATTTATTTTAAAAGTTGAAGTTGAAGTCAGGGATGCCCGCCTGAAGAATGGAGTGGCGATTTTATTTAAAGTTGTAGTTGAAGTCAGGGAGCCCGCCTGAAGAATGGAGTGGCGATTTTATTTTGTAGTTGAAGTCAGGGATGCCCGCCTGAAGAATGGAGTGGAGATTTTATTTTGAAGTTATAGTTGAAGTCAGGGATGCCCGCCTGAAGAATGGAGTGGCGATTTTATTTAAAATTGTAGTTGAAGTCAGGGAGCCCGCCTGAAGAATGGAGTGGCAATTTTATTTTGTAGTTGAAGTCAGGGATGCCCTCCTGAAGAATGGAGTGGCGATTTTATTTAAAGTTGTAGTTGAAGTCAGGGAGCCCGCCTGAAGAATGGAGTGGCGATTTTATTTTGTAGTTGAAGTCAGGGAGCCCGCCTGAAGAATGGAGTGGTGATTTTATTTTGTAGTTGAAGTCAGGGATGCCCGCCTGAAGAATGGAGTGGCGATTTTATTTAAAGTTGTAGTTGAAGTCAGGGAGCCCGCCTGAAGAATGGAGTGGCGATTTTATTTTGTAGTTGAAGTTAGGGATGCCAGCCTGAAGAATGGAGTGGCGATTTTATTTTGAAGTTATAGTTGAAGTCAGGGATGCCCGCCTGAAGAATGGAGTGGCGATTTTATTTAAAGTTGTAGTTGAAGTCAGGGAGCCCGCCTGAAGAATGGAGTGGCGATTTTTATTTTGTAGTTGAAGTCAGGGATGCCCGCCTGAAGAATGGAGTGGCGATTTTATTTTGAAGTTATAGTTGAAGTCAGGGAGCCCGCCTGAAGAATGGAGTGGCGATTTATTTTGAAGTTGTAGTTGAAGTCGGGGAGCCCGCCTGAAGAATGGAGTGGCGATTTATTTTGAAGTTGTAGTTGAAGTCGGGGAGCCCGCCTGAAGAATGGAGTGGCGATTTATTTTGAAGTTGTAGTTGAAGTCGGGGAGCCCGCCTGAAGAATGGAGTGGCGATTTATTTTGAAGTTGTAGTTGAAGTCGGGGAGCCCGCCTGAAGAATGGAGTGGCGATTTAATTTTGAAGTTATAGTTGAAGTCAGGGAGCCCGCCTGAAGAATGGAGTGGCGATTTTATTTTGAAGTTGTAATTGAAGTCAGGGAGCCCGCCTGAAGAATGGAGTGGCGATTTATTTTTGAAGTTGGTTGAGGAAAGCGGTAGAGTATAACGGAAATCCCCAGCGTGAATCCAAATTCATAATCGAAAGGAAGGCAACAAGGATCAGAAAGATAGGTAGAAACTTCGAAGGAGAATAGCTCGTACAAAGGAAGGGACCAACGGTCGGAGTTCGGCAATCAAGATAGGCCGAAATAACAATTGTTAGAAGAGAAGAAGTATGTGAAGAAACATCAGGGCCAGCAGGATGGCAAGGAACATGGCAAGATCAAGTTGAAAAGATAGATAAGAATTTGCAATGCTGTAACTTAGTCTAGCTTCTTATTTTTTTGTTTAGTACGGTGTAATAAGGAGATCGGTTAAGTAGTGGCAACAGCAACAACAGCAGTAACAGCAAGATCACAGCAGTCATGGTAGTCCCAGCTACAAAAATTTCCTGAACTACATTGACCTGATTCCCTTTTAGCCAGGGATATGTAGGAGATCTTTTGAAGCAAGGTTCGGTCAAACGTTTCCAAAATGCTTCACACGGAGTGCTCAAACGGGCAAAAATCGCTCGTATTTGCTCACTATCTTTGCACGAAAGCTCTTCATGTTTCCGCGCAAAGAGGGGCAGCTGTGAGCACGTGATTTTTGCCTCACACGAGTTACTCCTAAAAGATTCAAAAATAAAAGAGTTTTGCGTTGTTTGCAATATTTGTGATTTTGTGTTATTATTTTCTTATTATTCGTATCTGTGTGTGCATGCATATTTGATTAAATTAACGAAAAAATATGAAAAAAAAATATATATATTATATATATATATATATATATATATATATATATATATATAATAGCGTTTGGAACTTATTTTTAAAATTTTGAGTTAACTAGTAAATGGAAAAATCACAAAATAATAAGGGTGTATTTTATTTTGTTGTCATTATATGATTTTATTTTCTTTGTTAATCATGTGTCAATTGTTGTTAAATATTAATATCCGTATGGTTTTATTTTTAATGATGACAAATTAATTAGAATTTTGGTTTTGTTATAAAAAAGGGGAAGAAAAAAGGGTTGAAAATTAAGTTTGGGGCTTCTAAATCCGGAGCCCAAACGATACAGGCAGCCCAAGCCATGCATTAGCCCAGTCCGTCTCCAGATAAGACCAAACGACGTCGTTTCTATTTTAAGTAAAGAGATCCAAGTCGTCGATCAGCGTTGATCTGATGGATCACATTAATCACCCCATTGTTTGATCATGGCCATTGGATTCTCATCATCCAACGGCCGAGATTAAAACGCTAATTTTAAACACACCAAAGAACCCCCCAATACCCCCATACCCATTTTCATTCTCTCCCAGACCCTTTCTCGTCTCTCTCAGAGACGATAAAACCCCACCGTCCACCACCGTGCGCCGCCTGCCGGAAATCGCCTCACGGCGGTTCCGGTAGGCCAATGGCTCCCAAGTTTACACCATAAAACCCCCTAAACCCCCTCTACACGGATCTACCAATCGTTAGGCTCGAATATGGCCTGAACGCTTCGAATATTCGTTTGAAACTCGCCGGAATTTGAACATCCACTCCAATCGAGCCCAAACTCATACCCTAGCACCTCCAGACCACCCTCACACCCAAACCACCTTTGGTTTTGTTCGAATCCGACCAGAAACCCAAAAATCCCAAATCTCGGCCATGAACCCTAGACTTCGAGTTTCTTCCTAATTGAGGTCTAATAGACCTTAATTGGGATGTTTTCATTGTTGAAAACATCTCAATTAAAGTCCATTGGCCTCAAAAACGAAGAATCCAAGTTCGAATTGAATCCAAGATGGGTCCGGGGTCCGTTCAAGTGCGGATTTTTCTTCTCACATGGTATTTCTTCTTTTATTTCTTCATATTCCGTTTGTTAATCAGTTGAATTTTATCCTCTTGCTTTTAGTTTTCTGTTTTGTTCTTCATCTCCAATAGACCTTTTATTCGGTCGATCCCCATCTCTACCTGTTTTAATTCAATGCTAATTGCTTTGTATGTATAGTTTATTTAACGTCGTCAACAAGTTAACTTATTTGTATGATTGCTCATTACCTTGTCTGCCCGTATGCAATTCACCAGTATAGGGCTTGTTATCTGTTTGATTCTGGATTAGGAGTTAACTGGATGTAATTGTTAGGATTGGATTAAGGCTAGTTGTTTAATCACCTGCCCATAAGACAGCCTAGAGGAGCCTGCTGTTACAGCAGAGCACTCCACCAGGTTTACACTTCACATTTTAATTAATTAAAGCCCACACTTAAACAAAACTTAGTGGTTAAAACAGAGAAGATAATGGGCTGGTAGAGGAGGGATGGGCAAGGGTTTGAGTGGAGTTTTTCTGGCCATCCAGGGTGGGGGAGGGGTTCAACTATAAGTATAGAGTGATAGGGAGATGAGAGGGGACTGGATTTTGGAGAGATATAATTCTGAAACATATAGACATTCATACATACAGAAACTTTAGAAAAAATAGACAGTGAGAGTCTGGATTCTTCTTGAGTGGCCATTTGATTCCTGCTCACTGTTTCATTGGATTCCTGTTTGAAGTTCACACATATCCCTTGCATATTTTGGGTCGTTTGTTTCTGTTGGTCGAGGTTGTGTCACTGGTTTGCTGAGTATTGTGTTTGGCCACTGCTAGTATTGTGTTTGGCTACTGCTAGTGTTGTGTTTGGCCACTGCTAGTACTGTGTTTGGCCACTGCTGTGGGTTGTGTCTGGTTGTTGTTTGTTGCTGAGTTTTGGCTACTGCTTATTCTTCTGTTGCTGCTTCTGTTGTTGTTGGTCCTGGTGTTGTTGTTGTTGTATTGCTGCTGCATTACTACTGCTGATTGCTCCCTTTGTCTTCTTCTGTCTATCATCCAGGTACACATCTTTAGAATACCAGAAATTGTAGTTGGCAAGTTCAAGCTTGGACATATATGAAGATCTGAAGTCTATGTTTAAATTCATCCTGTTTTGTATACTATACATCTACAATTGCATCTTATTTGTATAAGCTAACTGATGAACTAGGGACTGTCGCTATTTTTGTATATAATCTGTATTGGTCAGTGTTAGATTGAAATTAGAAACCAAAGCAGAGGGATTTAGTCCGGAACTAGAAATTAGTATGATCTTATTTAAGATTTGAATATCAAAGGTCATTTTTGATTAATTGCGACATGTGTTTGAATAGGGATTAAGACTCAAATCGTTAACATTCAAATGATTGAATCGTGTGAATCGGGTTTATATAATTATTCTAGTTCTGAATTTACGAGGTCACTCGGATAAATAACGTCATTTTAAAGAGCAACTTGAATAATATATTAGTAACTAATGTAGTGATAAACGTTAGCATGAAGTTCAAAAAATGACTTTTGTATTACACGTAGTTAACTTCAATGGTTCGATTTATCTAATACGGGTGGTTTAAATTAATTAGAGAATGGTTAGTTTGTGTTGACATTTTTTCAAACTCGCATGCTACTTATAATCGTCGTTTTAGTATTATTCTCTTGTAGAATAAGGCATAAAACAATCTCCCCTATGCAAGCTCGAATGCAATTTCCGTTCACCTTGATTTAATAACTAACAAGAGGCCCGAGCTTATAAGCATGTAATAAATTAGGACCTTTTCTCGTTTATTTTAGAAACAAATTTAATAGAAAAATGTAGTCACTTTAGGATTGTCCTTTAAAATGAGACGAGCCTCGCCGCACAAAGGAAAAAATATATAATTACGGGGCCCTCAAATAATTATCGGGAGAACTTAGGCTTGGAAGGATTGTTTAGTGAATTTCACGGTCTCTTCCCAAAGTTAAACAGACGATAGACTCTCTAGGCACGATTTGAAATGAAATTACTTTCCTAAATACGGGTGTGCATTTATGTGACCCAAATCTTACTCTCGGCGAAACTGAAATACATTAAAGTCACAGGCGTACTGGTTGCGGTGTGGCTCGAAATATTTTTTCGTGACGTCGCAATTCTTCTAAAATTAAAAAGCGGAACATTGAAAGCACCTAATTAAAATATATAAGAAAATCAGATAAAAACAAAAATTGCAGTTGAGCGACCGTGCTAAAACCACGGAATCCGGGAGTGCCTAACACCTTCTCCCGGGTTAACGAGAATTCCTTATCCAGGTTTCTAGTTTCGCAGACTGTAATACAGAGTCATAAATCTCCTCGGTTTGGGATTAAACCGGTGACTTGGGACACCATTATTTTCCCAAGTGGCGACTCTAAATTAAATAAATAAATCCCGTTTCGATTGTCCCTTAATTGGAAAAACTCCCTCGCGCTCTCGCGGGTGCGTAAAAAGGAGGTGTGACACATATTATTGGCCTCCTGCACCATTTAAAATGGTGTGTAACAAGTCCTATTTGCGTAAAATACAGGTGAAGAATAGAACGCGTATACAGAACCAAATGGATGTTAGTGATACAGTTTATACGCGAAAATATGGTATATGTTCGCAAACTGGACACGACCGTAGAAAATGTCCTTTGGGTGGCAACAATAATCAAGCTCGAGGTGGGTGTTCTTCTAGTGTACCTAACAATCTATGAGTTATAATAATTAGTTCTAATGTGTATGTTGGTTGATTTATGAAATAAAATTATGTTTCATTACTGTCTAGCCAATTACCAATCTTGTTTTTAACTTTTTTTTATTTTTCTTTGTTTTTACTTCTGTTCCGTATGTAAATTTAACACGAATTTCATTAAAGTTTCTTGTGTGTTGTCTTGTCGAATTGAAAATTTTGACCGGATGCCATAAAGTAGACCTATCAACGGAATAACGTAGACATAAAGTAAACCTATCAATGACATAAAATACAACGCCATCATACATGGCGTTGTGCATGTGATGTCTTGTTAAACTGAAAAAGCTGACCGTAAAATACAATGCAGTCACAGTTGGCGTTGTACATGTGATGTCTTGTTAAACTGAAAAAGTTGACCGTAAAATACAACGCCATCAAAAATAGCATTGTGCATGTGTTGCCTTGTAAAATACAACGCCACCAAAACTGGCGTTGTGTGTGTATTCACTCACCTATAAATACCGGGCTTATTGCAGTCATTATATGTGCTCAAAATTTTAGTAAACATAAATATTTCTTCCAACTTGGATATTTTTTAAGTAAAAGTAAATGGCTCAATCTCGTACACCAGTGTGTTACTGTGCAAAAGTTTGTGCACTGCAAACTTGTTGGGAAGGTCGTAATGTTGGACGTAACTACTAGATGTGTATGAACCAGTTGTACAAAAATCCGGATGAACCTATGTGTGAGTTTGATGAATGGGTTGAGGAACAATGTCTCTAAGAATGCTACAGAGAACGAATGCTAAATCTTCATAATATGTGGTTAGACCAAGCAGGTCTAACAAGCCAACTCCATAAAACAATGAAAGAAAAGAGGGAGGAGCTGAGGGAAGTAAAAGATAAAAAATGGAGAGCAGAATGGAATTTTTGCAGCAATGAAGGAACAAAGAAAAAAATAAAAAGGAAATTGCGGAGCTTAAAGCGAGAGTAAAAGAGTTAGAAAACAAAAAAGAACAATTGCTAGAACAATTTAAGTGGTTAGAACGTAGAATAAATGAAAGTCGGGACTAAACAATTCCTAATATGTGTTTAATTCATTTTTATGTTTGTCTTTCTGATTAACTCATATTTAAGTGGCATTTAAGTTTAAGTTTAAGTGGAAGAGTATGTTTGTGTTTGTGTTGTACTAATTTAAGTTTAAGTGGAATGTTATATTTTTGTTCCTGTTGTATTATTTGAAGTTTTTGTCGAATTTACATTTAAGTACTTGTGTTGTTATACGAAATAATAAAACAAATGGAGAACTAAAAAAATTAATAGAGATATTCAATTAAATATTGTTGTTACAAAAAAAATTATTTACAACAAATACACAAAAAAAGGAAGGCCGCCCGGAAAGTCCCGTATCCGATGTGTCTCGATGTAGCCGTCGGCCTGAGGCGCATCCCCGCCCGTCCAGGTACGCTATCAGGATCATCATCATCAAATTTCCTCCTTATAGTTGGATGTGGCTCAGGATGACATGCAACAATGGTGTTGTCAGGTCCAATAGAAGACTACATAATAAAATAAAAATCAGTTTACAAAATCACATAATAATTTATAACAATTTATATTATCTTACCATAATAGCATCTGGATCTTGTATGTAGTCATCTTTCGCATCGTCAACTGAAGCCTAAACAAGGAGATTATTATAATGTAATAAATAAAATAAGTTATAGTTAAAAAATATTCATATTCAGAGCTAATAAACTCATACCTGAGCATGTGAGCTCCCATAACTCAGTCGGCGGCCACTAAATATATTTTTGGTCGGTCCACCCTCATCAGTGGTAGATGGGCCAGGTAATATGTACCCCAATCTGCTGCTTGGAATCAGAGCCCGTGATCAGTAATTGACCCGGTGGGGTCATCTGTGAAAGGCCTGCGGTGTCATAAATACCAAGGCAGTAAGACGGCATGTCCGTCTCATGCATGCCACCTGGCACAGTAGCAGCAACATCATCATCAGGGAGCATCACCGTCCCCTGTTGGACACAACCTCCTCGGGCAGCACGAGGTCGCCGGGCAGCACCTGGTCATCGGGGAGCAGGTCGTCGGGCACCAGCAGCTCGTGGAATACCACGACCTCTCTGGTATGTGGCTGGATCAATATAATCAGCATCCTGTGCCAAGCGCTGATTCGATCTGGCACGCTGTAGTGTCTCGGTAGCCACTGTCATGAATCGCCGACCATAATCCCGCATGACCACAGGATCGTGGACATAACTCTGCATCTGCTGCCCCATATGGTAGATGGTATGCAATCTAATAACCTGCACAAAAGTAAAGAATATAAACTAGGTATTACTCACAACATTATATGTACATTATTAAATATAACATAAAACTTACCAGAGCCTCGTGTCTCCCGGCCTATGAGACATACCGCCCATCTACCCGATGCACTGGGTTCTCCATAAAAAGACGGGACACTGTGCGGTACCATGCCATATACCCATCAATAGGATAGTGCTGCAGAGGTGTGATCAAATCACCTCGTCTATCCCAATTTACCAGCTGAGTGTACAGGCAACCTAAAAAGGTGTCGTCCACCCTGGAACGATCATCCCTCTCATAATGTAAGGGAAGCCATGCAGGCGGAGGCGGTATAGGCTGCAGCATGCCAAATTGACACGAAACCCCATGATGCTCCACGATATCCAGGCATGTAAGAGGGACAGAAGTCCTCCAAATATGCCGGCCTAAAGTACAGTACGCTGGCAGGGTAGCTAGCAAGTCCTCTCTATACGGCGTCCAGATGAACTATCAAATAACAACACAAATTGTTAGTGTCACACCTCCCTTTTTTCACCGCGCATACATAAATGTAAATGTGCCACTGTTTAATACTACACCCCGAGAAGGGATATAATAATAATCAGTGAAGGAGTTTTTCCACTTAAAGGACAGTCGGAACGGGATTAATTTATTTAATTCAGAGTCGCCACTTGGGAAAATGATGGTGTCCCAAGTCACCGGTTTAATCCCGACCCGAGGAAATTTATGACTCTGTAACACAATCTGCGAAACTAGAAACCTGGATAAGGAATTCCGTTAACCCGGGAGAAGGTGTTAGGCACTCCCGGATTCCGTGGTTTCAGCACGGTCGCTCAATTGCAATTTTTTGCTTTTATCTAATTTCTTTATATATTTTAACTATGTGCTTTTAATGTTCCGCTTTTCAATTTTAGAAGAATTGCGACGTCATGAAAACACATTTCGAGTCACACCGCAACCGGTACGCCTGTGACTTTAATGCATTTCAGTTTCGCCGAGAGTAAGATTTGGGTCACATAAATGCGCACCCGTTAGGAATGTAATATTATTAAACACGCGCCTAAAGCAGCTACGCGTTTGCACTTTGCGAGGGCCATGGAACTTGCTAAATGGCACCCCTCGATTCTAAGGATAAACAAAGAATCACCTTAAACTAAAATTGATGTAAACTAAATTCTTCTTCTGTAGTCCATATCATATAGAATGGGATTATGATTGTTGACAAAATTTCCAAATCATGGACTACAAAGCAAACACGAAGCTGAAGGATTATATTGGTATTGTCCCGAAAGTACGAAAATGACATGAATCTACTAGTTAAGATAACAAGAATGTCATAACAATTCGCAATTTAGTCGACATTTCACCAAAGCTAGAACTGATCCAATGCAACAAATTCCAAACAAGCAATGGGTAATTGGCCAATTCGATTATTACTCCATAATAAACCTATTTTATACCTATTTTCTTTATACCTATTTTCTTTATACTTAAATTAATAAAGGGGACAGTAGTTCTACGCACTAGCCAGAAACAGAAATCAAACACCCAGAAGGAGAAAGAACATACCTATTTTCTTTATACTTAAATTAATAAAGGGGAAATCCAGAAGCAGAAATCTAACAGCAAGCTCGGCAATCCAATCTATAGCGCTCTCCAATGAGCAAACGTCTTTTAATATATGAATTTGATTACATTTAACTCCGTCGAACCAAGCCTCGAACTACAGCTATGGCACTCGAGCCTCAAACACAGACCGGCAGATTCGAACGGAAACCTCGAACTGCAATATGCTAACAGACTGTAGCAACGCAGAAATCCAACAATGGCAATGGAACAGTATAGGACCAGCAACACAGAATCACTTTTGAAAATCCAGATCCCAAAAACCTTTCTAACCAAATGCCATGACTTGCAAATAACCCTTTCTGAAGTTACAAGAGAACCGAGAGCTAAAACTTAATGTGATTCAAGCAATTTCACCAAAAGAAATCAGAATTTCAAGTGTTATTTCAGAGCTCACTTAAAATGCCTAGCCGTCTCTGTTTTGTTGCGCGCAGCTCATGAATTGTTGCCGCCGCCTCTTTTTGTTTTTTATGGTTTTGGGTTTATCACCGGTAAGGAGAGGAGCCGTCGAGGGGTCGTTTGGGTGGGGGAATTGTAGAAAATGACCTGGGGGTGGGTTCTGTTGTTTGCTGCGCCGTTGTGTATTGTTCCCAGCCCCCCTTCAGTTATGCGGATGCCTCCTCTTTTTCGCCCTCTGTCCGTTACTGAAGGATGAGTAGAGGATGGAGACACGCTATTTGCGTGTCTCTTTTTTATTTCCTTTGTTTGTTTTTTTTTTTTTTGTATTTTTGCTTTATTTTATGATTTTATTAAATTGTTAAACTAATTAATTCCTAAAATTTATTTGATATCTATTTTATAGTAATTCTCAATTAAAACATTAAGATGCTATTTTTATTTTTCTTTAATTGTTCTAAAATGAATTAATACCTACTAGCAAAATTAATTTCCTAAATGCAAATGCACATTTTTTTTGTATTTTTTTTATATGATTTAACATGAATTAACACACAAATCGTAAAAATAAGGAAAAATTATTTATTTGAATTTATGGGCATAACTCATATGTAGGGTAAAAATCACGTGCTCACAGCTGCCCCTCTTTGCTCGGGAATACGAAGAGTTTCCGTGCAAAGATAAGTGAGCAACTATGAACGATTTTTACCCGTTCGAGTATTCCGTTGTGAAGCATTTTGAAAAGCTTTGACCGCACCCTGCTTTAGAGGTTGCCTACATATCCTGGGCTAAACAGGAATCAGGTCAGTGTAGTTCGGGAGTGATGGAGTATCGAGGTTGAGAGTCGAGGTTCCGTCCGAGGCTCCGGTCCGCTGTCCCGTTATTACATCAAAATTGAGAAAGACTAACTAAACCTATCAGCTACGAGTTACAAAATTCCTATCTATGAGTCTTCCGAAGCTTGATCTTGTGTTGGTTGGTGCTTCATGCGGACCCTGATCTGAATCTTGATGCTTGTTAGCCGCAGTGTTGGTTCAATCTTCTTCAACTTTTGGATCAAGTCCGGACATATAGTGCCCATGATTTCAGGTGGGCTCCTAGTTGCTGATGCTTGAAAATTATTCTTCTCTTTTTCTTGATTTTTTGTGATGCCGACTCTCTTTTTTGTTGATTTTCTTTTCTTGCTTTCCTCTTTTCTTTTTTCTTTTTTTGGATTTTCAATGATACTTCTTGTCCTCGAGCTGAAGTCTGCTCAAAACAAAACAAAGACAACAAACTTTTCCCCCTTTTCTTTTCTTTTTTTTTTTTTTGCCCCAGTATGGTTTTTTAGCTATATAAACCGTAACTTGCAGAAATGTATTCTCCCGTATTAGAAGGTGGGCACCTAACAGAAATTAAACGTGCAATGCGAATGCAGAAAAGTATTCCCGTATTTGAAGGTGGGCACCTAACGTAAATTAAACGTGCAATGCAAAATGCAGAAAAGTATTCCCGTATTAGATGGTGGGCACCTAACAGAAATTAAATTGCCATTCCATTCTTCGGGCGGGCACCCCGACTTCAACAACAATTTAAAACTTAAAGTAAAATGCCATTCCATTCTTCAGGCGGGCACCTGACTCCAACAACAAACTTCGAAAATAAATCGCCATACCCTTCTTCGGGCGGGCACCCCGACTTCAACAACAAACTTTAAAAAAATATTCCCGTATTTGAAGGTGGGCACCTAACAGAAATTAAACGTGCAATGCGATGCAGAAAAATATTCCCGCAGCCTGAGGACTGGGGAGTGGATTTTAAAGGATGCTACCTTCCTCTTTTTGGTATTTTCTTTTACCAATTATCTTTTGCCTGTGAATTTCTCCACTTATTGGCGAACTTCCTCTTTTTGTTTTTTTTTTTTATTTTTCACATTGGTCACATTCATTTTAAAGTGATTAGTGACAATTTGTTCCTGCATGAAACAAAATTTATTAGATATAAACTGCTGGCAACTGGCATCTGCCGTCCCCTCTTCTTATTGCTTCCTTTGTTTTTGCTTTTTCATGTTGCATGGCTTTTGACTTCTCGTCCCTTGCAGACTCTTTTTGTATTTTTCTCATTTCACCAAGACTTTTATCTTGGGAGAAAGATTCAGCAGACTAAGATTCTTTCCTTTCATCTTAGGTGAAAAAAAAATTCATCAGACCAAGACTTTTATCTTAGGAGAAAGTTTCAACAGACTAAGATCATATCATTCTCTAACAGTTGTTTCCTTTACCTTTCAAGTTGCCTTGTTCATCTTCAAAAACAAATGTATTCACCTTCATGCTCTTCGGATGATTATCCGATGACAGAAAATTTTTCTTGCCCCAGTTTGACAATATCTTTTGCTCCTGTTTCAAAGCAAAGAAAACTCTGTCATTTTAAAAATGCGGTAGTTGGTTGTGGTCTTGAACTTTCCGCTTGAATGCTTGGCCTGTTCACCGACTATCCATTTTCACTTCTTCTTTGTTCAAAATCCGCCTCTCTTTGGGCATGTATGTTCTTCTATTCTTGACGGATCCCACAATTCTGATCTTGAAGTCTACGATTTCTTCAATGATTTCATTGGACAACCTTGGGGTGTTTCTTGACTGGCTCTTTCCTTTATCAGAATACATTCCCCTATTTCCATTTGTTATATTTTTCGAATTGGCACTTTCCCGACCTTTGCGTCTTGTACGCACCCCAAACATTTTTATTGTTGCCCGCTCCATTGCACATGTTGCTCTTTTGGCTTAAAGCACTGGCCTTGCCTTTTCCTGATTTACGACAATTGTCGTGTTGGCCAAATCCCATCTTGTGCAATTGGAAAGCTTGGTGGCAAATTTTGGAATCATTTCTATACTTGTTATGACCAGACAAACTCAATAAGAGGGAGCATAAAACAAGGTATGAAGAATAGAAAGAAAGGAAAACATAATTCCTAACAAGAAACCTACGGAAGAATGACCTAGCGGATATGAATACCGACTCTAGCGACCTTAACATGCACTTCAGCCTTCTCTGTATAGCAAATTTGATGTTCAACTCTTGTTGCAAGCTCTGCCGTGAAACCGGTCTTCAACACTTCATTTCTTTGATCTGATCCTTAGTCGACTTGTAGTGCCCATAGGGTTTTCACCATCAAGCCTCTCTCATTTGCTCTTTCTTTCTCTCGACTCACCGTCGCCTTACGGTGCCCGTGCGGGTTTTCACCGATAAGACTCTCTCATTTTGATTTCTCTCATCTTGGAGTCTCGTGGTGGTTCTCATCATCTTGAATTCTTCATTCTCCTTTGTTCGGACTGGAGGTGTTGCCCTTGATGTGATTCACCTTTGCTCGTTTGACTCGGCATTTCTTGACGATTGGTCGGAAGGTCTTCCTTTGGACCGTAATGCAAGGCTTTTGGATGGGATATAGAAAAAAGGATATAAAGGCTCAAAAATATTTCATCGTGGGTTAAAATTACAACTTTCGGAATCTTATTTATTCGACAACCATAACTTCTGCCCCAGTTTCCTTCTTGGGGGATTTTTTTGGATTTTTCCTTTATTGTGACTGAACCTCAGTGAGGCTGCCTACGTACCCTTTCGGGATCAAGTCAGACGTAGTTCAGACTACGTCCATATTCATTGTTGCATCTTGACTTCTCCCGATTTTTTTTTCTTTTTTTTTTCTTTTTTTTTTCTTTTTCCTTTTTTTTTCTTTTGTTTCTCCATTTTATTTCCCCGCTCAATCCTCAATTTTTGTTGTTGATTCCGAAAAAGGGGTATGAAAGAAAATATAATAAGGCTCAAAGGGATATCAATGGATAAAGTGTTTGGATAGCCGAATAAAATGCCTTCGTCATTCCAATCTTCAAAACCTACCAAGTACACCTTTGATTGATTCACATATTTGCCTTCTATATTTGCCGATTCCTAGTGATTTTGGGCAACAATCTCGACACCACGAATGGTTCTTTTGACCTTGGGGTACTTTTGCCTTTGGCTTTAAATCGATGATGCATGATGCATTTCCAAGGCATTTCTTTATGTTACGTTTTTCCCAGTATTCACTTGGTTCCGGCTTCACAGTATTCCAATATGTTTTTATTTCTTCCGAGTATCATTACATCTTCAACATTGTTTCATTGCTAAATTAACTCTTAAAATCAGGCCGAGAATTGTGTGCAAGTCACGTTGCTAAAATCAGTATGAGAAGAAATACAAAGTGATCAGAAATGGAATGACTAGGAATGATGGGAAACAGAGAGTTGTATTAAACTGATGGGTTGAAACAACAAGACGAACAACAAATCGAACAGACTAGACTAGAATTACAAACCTAGAAAGCACTAAACAAATTTATTACTAAACAAAGCAAAGTGGAAAGATAGAAGGGTTTTGACTCTCAAGACAACGTCCGGATTACAACCCTGAAATAACCCGAGCAAAAGAGATGACACCAAAATATACCACCAAAACTCCAAGAGACGGAGCGCCTTCCCAATTGACAAGCATGGCATCCTAGCCACCGAATTCTGCATTAATGTTGCCAAGATCACTTTCTGTTTCAATATCTTTAACTTCAGTTGACCTCCCAAGAAGATTTTCATCACCCACGTCACCGGGCATCATTCCCACAAAATGTGCTTCGTTATGTGCAGGTAAAGGATTATGTGCAATGTTTTGGATGCCACTGCCTTGGACCACAATTATTCCTTCCTGAATCATTCTTTCTATCTCTCTTTTCAAATCCCGACAACTTTCAACATCGTGCCCCAGGGCATTGGAGTGGTATTCACACCTTTTGGATGAGTCAAAACTTCTCGCACGCCGGTCCACCCGATTTGGAGGGATGGGTGCAATCACGCCACGTCGTTTTAGCTTCTCAAACAAGCTTGCATAGGACTCTCCTATTGGTGTAAAATTATCTTTCAACTTCTGTTCCTTTCCATACCCCTGGCTTGGATGTGGGTTATAAGGTATTTGAAAATTTTGCGGAGGCTGGGTAAAGATTTTGTGATGTTCGGGCTCGCTTTCTTGGGTGTTTTGAGGATTGAGCAACATACTGGACTGGATCGACAGAGTATGGAGGGTTCTGAGGCGGGTAGTAATGCTTAAGATGGTCATGGAAAACTTGGTGAGGTTGCATATACCTTCGAGATGTTCTCATAGGACCTTTTCTCGACCCTGATGTCATCATGATTTCGTCATCCCTCCCATTCACATCACTGAATTCACTTTGGACATCCTGAGCCGCATTTTTGAGAGCTGCTTGACTTATAATTTTGCCCGTCTTAAGACCATCTTCCACCATTTCTCCCATTTTGATTATTTCTTCAAAGGAGTGACCAACTGCAGATATCATGTTTTGAAAGTAATCCGGCTCTTGAGCCTGAAGGAAAACAGTGGCCAACTCATGATCATTCATGGGTGGCTTAGCTCTCGCTGCCTGCTCTCTACATTTGATGGCATATTCCCTGAAACTTTCAGTTGGTTTCTTCTTCAGTTTAGAAAGGGAAATGCGGTTTGGGGTGACGTCAATATTGTATTGAAACTGTTTGATAAAGGCTCGTGCCAAATCATCCCAGACGTGCCAACCAGATGCGTCCTGATCCCAAAACCATTCAGATGCTACTCCCGAGAGGCTGATTCACGTCCAAGCAACGGTCGTAGTCTATATAACTTGGTTTACTAAGTCCAAGATCGATCCCACAGAGAATTAACCTACCAATTGCAACTTTCACAACCCCAAAAGTACTTACGAATCAAGTTCCCAAACTTTGAATATATATATGTGTGGTTTCGAACAACTACTTTGCAAGAATTAAAGAATGCTTTAAAAGAAAGAATTGAATGTTGAATAAAATAATATAGAGAAAGACTAAGGTATTGATTTCCCTTATTGACGGAATCCCTTATCGTTATGCTCATACAAATTGTTAATATATTCTATCAATCATGAACGCTATGTGTATCGTAACCCTCTCCCGAGCAATTACAATAATTTACTAGTGCACTCTCCCGAGCTACCCTAGCTAGCTTTAATTTAAATAGTTCACTTTAGATTGCACCCAAGACTTCGTTATTCCTAACCCTGTCTTTACGTCTAAAATTATAGATTCCTCTAATAACCTAGGTGTGGTGTTGTTCAACAATAAATCTAAATATGCACTCTTTTCCAAGTTATGCACACTAAATAGGCACCGCTAATTGGGAGCTCTACCAATTAACTACAATAAGAATGAAGTTGAACAAATAGAAATCTAAATCACAATTTGTAATCACATAAACGATAATTTCATCAATCAATAGGTTCCATCAAAACCTTAGAAAAGAATTTAGCTACTCATGCTTGAAGAAACAAGAATAATAATTGAAATCATAAAGAATTGCTTGATATAAAATAATAGAAAGAGTTTGAGAGGAATCTCTCCTACTAAAACCTTGCAAAAGTATTGAAGAAATAAAGTACATGCCTCTATGGGGCAAACTAGGAGTTTATATAGAGGTTTTAGGGCTTAAAAACTAAGTTTGAGTCCAATTGGGATTTGCTGCAGCGGTGACTTCCGCGGTTCGTTCGCGGCCGTGAGCGGACCGCGAACAGTCAAACTTCAGAGGGCTTCGTTTTTCGCGGTTCATCCGCGGCCGCGAATGGACCGCGGATGAACAACACTTCTGTTTCTTTACTGCTTCGTCCAGCCCTCTTCACTTAAGCTCTTCTCTTGGCCTTTTCATCCACCTATGACTTCAAAATGGCTTTTTAAGGCATCCAATGCATCACATGTACCTGTAAAACACAATCAAACACTAATCAAAGCATTTTGTCCTCATAACAACATTAATCTCATAATAAGGTGTGATTATTTAGGGTATAATTATAGTCAAATTCACCTATTATCAACACCCCACACTTAAACCTTTGCTCGTCCTCGAGCAATCCTTAATCACTCTTTAGGTCAATTAGCAAAATATGTTTCCCCCAAATTATGCCTCATCACCTATTATATATGAACAACCTAAGATATGCACAATCTTATACTTAACTGTAAACTCTCATGCAGCACATTATTACTTACTCTAATTATTACCAAAAACTTGCAAATTTACCTTCTTCCTCTTGAGTTACATGCTCTCACCAAATTTATTGAGAGAAGTTCCCACACATAAACAATGAAGAACATGGAACTTATAAATATCGGAAAATTCACTCACTCTCAACAAAGAACATTCATATGCATACAGACACACCATAGGCTTGCCCCTATTGTAATACTCCACTAATTGAGTTATTCAATCATAGATCAAGAGGTCTTTAAAGGTTGTAATGTTGGCTATGGGACGGGTAGGATACTTTTGGTTATAGTTGTGAGCACATGATTTTTGCACCAGGCAAATAATTCCAAAATTAAAATAAATATGTTTTTTGAGTGCAATTACTTGCTTTGCTTGAAATTAGTTGTATTTTTGTGTGTTTGAATAAGTAAGAAATTAGAAAAAATCAAAAGAATAGTAGTAATTAATTTGTTAGTTTAGTTAATTAGAAAATTAGTAAAATAGCTTAAGTAGTAGAAATTAGGAAAAATAGCAGAAAATTACCAAAAAATATTAGAAAATTAGAGTAAATAGGAAATTAGGTTTTGTAATTGTTCATAAAAGAAAAAGAAAAAAAAATATAAAAGAAAATTCATAAAAATAATTAAAAAGCGTAAAAAATACAAAAAATACAAATGGTACAATAAGGTGGGCTGATTTAATTTGAAGTGAGCAGGCCCAGATCTTTGGCCCAAAGAAATCGGATCCAAGCCTTTAGCGGATTTGATCTCAGCCGTCCATCGTATTTGATCCAACGGCCCCAATAATTAGTTGGTTTCTTTAATTAATTAAGATGTGACGATTAATCTTGGCCGTCCGTTTTATTCAATCCAAGGGTCGAAGGTTTGGGGTCTCATAAGCGACGGAACGACGGCGTTTTAGTAACGCCTGTTGCGAGCCGTTGATCTCCATCCAACAAACGGCCCAGATCTCTTCAGCCTGTCCGAGTATAAATGGCTTTTGTCTGAAGGAGACAAGCCATTACATACAACCCTAAAGACAGCCGCCTCTGTTCTTCATCTTCTTCATCTCTGCAAGCTCGATGGCCATGGCGGCCACCACTCCTACGGTGGTCGCCGGCTCCTCTCACCCTTCCCCTCGTCTTCTCCTTCTTCTTCATTCCATAGTACACCCAAAAACCCCAGAAAAACACCCCGTTCTTCAAAGTCCCGGTCACCGGAGTTACACCGGTGACCACCAAAGTATGAAAATCCACCTCAAACTAATGCCATTCGAACCGTATCTTCGTGATCTATCCAACCATGTTAGTCACTCCCCTCGAAAGTCCCTGGAACGTTTCGAATATCCCAAAAAGGGTCGTCGGAACCCTAACTCCGGCGACCCCAAATTCAACCCTCAATCAAGACCTCACCTTTACCATCCCCAAAACACCCCTCTGCAATCAAAACTCAAAAAGGCCTCGTCTTTAGGCCTGAAAGAAAAACCAGAAGAAAATTGAAAAAAGAGAAGTCTGGAAAAGAATAAAGAAAAAAAGAGAAACAAGAAGAAGGCCTGGGAGTCTAGGAGAGTCTGAGAGAATAAAAAAGGAAAAGAAAAAGAATAGGAAGCTCGGGGGACCGGCCCCGCAAGCTAAGTCCCTTCCCTTTTGTTTTGTATTTATTTGATTTTTGTGTTTAGCATGCTTTCTTGTCCTTTCTGATTTTTAAGTTTGCGTTCGTGAGTTGTTTGCTGTTTGATTATGTTCCCCATAGTTCTGTAGTTCACATCTCTTTGTTGCTTTACTTTGTTAATTGTTGACCCTGCTATTCTGATTAGTTGTTTCACATGCTAGCCTAAGACTTTTCTGTTTATTTTCTCATGTTAAGCATTTCCTCTCTTTCTGTGTTTTAGTTAATGTCTGTTGCTTGTTTATCATTATGATCATTTCTTCTGTTTTGAAATCCTGTGTTAGTCATATTGTCGTTGTTTCTTTGCTTTCATATGTGTTTCTCTTGTCTTGAATCTCTCAGCATGTTTTCTTTCTATCCTGTAGATTCTTAGTTTGTACTTCGCATGTTAGTTATAAGATTCTTATATAATTATGTCTTCTTTTGTTCTATATCTCTTGCATGTTTCTTTAGTGATTAATTATAGGGTGTCTTTGCTTGCTTCTTCTGAGCCTGTTAATAATGGGATTTTATCTGTTGATTGTCCTGTTTTTATGGTTCTCTGCTATAAGTTCAAAAATTTCATCTTTCCCCTGTCATTTTAATTGTTGAGTTGTGAGTCACTGATCTATATTTGCTATTTTAAAATTAAGTTCAAGTTACTGTGGCCATTTTTGTTGCCTTTGGCTTTAATGATCTATGAAAGAATCAGGCTTCTTTTTCATCTTGTCCATCTTTATAATTGTTTGCTATAAATCATGTTAAGTCATAAGAGTCACTTTGAATTCCCTTTGTTTCCTCATCTTGTAGATATTATAGTCTTTGGATCTGTTTAGTTCTTACAGTCCAACTTTCTCCCATTGTCATGAATGCATAGTTTGGATAGTAGCTTAACTTCATTCTTTTCTCATCATTACATTAAGTTGTTTTTGAAGTATCCTGGTTGATCTTTCCTGTTTCTTTGTCACTGTTTCTCCATGATTCTTCCTTTCATCGTCTTCATTTTATGTGTCATGCATTTGTGCTAGATTTAGGATTCCTCTTCACTGTTTCTTCATGTCTCTTCCCTTCTTTATCTTCATCTTGATCCATCACATATATACATAAGGCTAGGATTAATACTTGAAAAGATATATCATCTAACATGCCTATGCTATTGTGTGTACTCTAAGCTTAAATAAATCCTGTTTCTTAGAGTTTAATATTCTGAGCATGTTTATGCCTTGAACCTTGGTGATTCTGAATTGTTCAAACTTTCATATGACTGGAACTGGTAGTTATTAAGTCTTAATTAGCATGAATTCATACTTTGTCTCATAAAATTAGATAACGTGAATTAATCAACTGAAATTCAACTATATCAATTGCCTTCTCTGAGTTTTGGTTGATTATTACATTTTGTTTGATCTTATGTGTCTTAATATGCAATCCATGTTGAAACTGATTTAGTTTACTGGTTCTGGTTGAGTGTAAGTGTTTGATTAACACTGTTTGAACCCTAGGTGAATTGGTTATAGTTGTTAGCATTAGGTTCTATGAAAGTGGTTAGTTTTTAAATAGGTATAAACTGAAAATGAACATAAATAGGTTGTTAGTTAAATAATTGGCCTAAGAATGGTCAACCTTGCAAAGGGTTGACCAATTCTGTGAGCCCTAACACACAGTCCACCTTAAAACAGTGGCCTGGTTGTGCAAAAGGGCCATGTTTGCAAATGCAGACTGGCCCAGGCTCTATATTGAGCCCTGAACAACAAAGTGGCCAAACCTGTAAAGGTTTTGGGCCCAACTGTTCAGTATATGGCTTTGATAGCCCAAGCTAAGTCTCAACTTGAGACTGGCTAGTTCTTAAATAGGTTAATCATAACAATAAAACAGGCTATGCCTGCAATTAGCTTTAATTAAGAATAAATTGGTCTTAATTGACTGGAATTAGTTTAAAAGTGGCTAAAATTGAAATAGTTTTTTAAATAAATCTGGCCAGCCCTTAAATACTAATGTCAGGGCTGGCTATTAGTTAAATAGGTTCAAAACTAGCTAAAATCTGCCCTAGGCAAGCTGGTAAATCAGCAGTGCTCTTAGGGGCACAATTGGGTATTGAAAAGGTAAAATAGTAACTAGTAAGAACTTAGGAGGGTAATAGGGACATTCATGCTCCCGATTTCTGCAATTTTGCAGAGATTTAGGGGTATAATGGTCTCCTAAAAATGGGAAATCTGTAAAAATCTCAAACCCCTAAGGTCATACTAGTAAAAGGCCATAAAAGAGAATCTTTAGAACCTTCCAGCACATGCTGGAAGGGTTTCTGGTAACTGAAATATGGACTAAAGTGTAGAATGGATAATTTTGAAGGGAGGGGAAGTGGGATTAATCCCATACTTCCTCCCCAAGTATTCAGCCCTAAAGGTTAGCTATAAATATCTCTTAAAAGGGGGCTGAAATGGGGTTCCATTGGAGAGTAATCTGAAAACACACCTAAGCTGAAATTCATACAAAGCTTGAGAGATAAAATAGCAAAAGAGCAATAGGATTTTCTGGAATTTTTGAGTGAGAGTTTGCTGATTTTGTTGATTGCTGGGTTCGTCTGCTCAATTAGTCTCTGGGTTTCTTAACTTGCTGTTGCTGGGTTTTTCGACTACTATTGCTGTGTTGCTGTTGCTGGGTTTTTCGACTACTATTGCTGTGTTGCTGTTGCTGTGCCTTCTCACTGTTGCATTCATTGCTTGAGTCCTTGCTATACTTACTTGTTTCTGTCCCCTTAGACTCATTGGTGTTCTTTCATTTGACCCAGGTACATTTCTCAATTCACTGAAGATGTAATTGCTGAGATAATGAAATGAAGTCTCATTTTTAATTTCCCTGTTATGATTTTATATTGTCTTTAGTTAGTTTCAGCATTTATAGCTTGACTGATGTAATATGAAACAGTAGGAAACAAAGAACAGAGGCAATGTAATAGCTAGCAATAGTGGTAGTATAGTAGTAGTATGATTTAGTACCTCACTTAGTTAATTAGGTAATAACATTAAAACATAAGTTAACTAATAATGGTCTCAGAACTAGTAATTACTCACTCACATAGCTTCATCAATCATAATCACGTATTCGTCGTCCCTTAAGCATAGATAGTAAACGTTAGGTCAAGCAGTGATCCATTCATGATTAGGTCTAATAACCTGATAATAAAACGGGTCATAATGGAATCAGTAGTATAACTATGCATGAGTCCTTGAATCATTCACCTGTAGATATTTAAGGTCGAACCATGAAACAATCAGATTGTATAATCATTGTGAATATAGTTAGTCTAAATTCGAGGATCAGAAATAAAAGCAGGCTATAGAAAGAGGTAATTGAATATTGAAGCAATTTAATTCGAACCAAGTTTATAGTGTTAAAATGTTTAGCTAGAAATGCAATGATGAATATAGTCAATTAATTAGTCCAGATTCACAGTTAATTAGGTTAGTAATTCTTCGAGTTTTCCTGTAAATCACCTTCTCAGATTCAGTATTGACTTCAAACATTAGTATAATAAGAAGCAGCCTATTAGTCCTGATATATGAAAACCAGTAATTGATTTGGTAATTGATATTTGATGAATTGATGTATTGATCTTTTACTGAATAAATAAAATGCCTTTTGTTTCAAATGAGTGTCTCTGTTCTTTTACTTCAATCACTGTAATTGCTATTTAGATTAAGCTTAGTGTATATTATGGGCCCGAATCGCTATATTAAGTTGACAAAGCCAGCAAGAAGTCGAAAAGCCTGGGCTTCGAGTACCCAAACGGTTCAAATATATAAATGTAAAGAAGATCAGGCCCAATTAAACAAGAAATCATATGGGCCTGGATTACTATAGTGTAGCAATGCGATTAAGGAAAGAACAAATGTAGAAAACATAGTTAAATACAATTATCGAATCCTTTAATGAAGATTGGGACGAGCCTCGCCCGAATAACACCGGGGCCCCCATTTAGTAATGATATAATACAAAATAGACCCGGGAAAGCTAATAGCCAATTCCATAGCTTCTCCCAAAAGATTTAAAAGCCGATAGACGTTACTTTAAGGCACGATTTTAATATACCTTCCTATGAACGAGTGTGCACTTGGTGCGACTCAAATCCAAATCTCGGCAAAGCCGAAATACACCAAAAGTCATAGGCGTACTGGTTGCGGTATGACTCGAGGCGTGTTTCCGCAATGTCGCAAATTCCTAAAAAATGACATTTAACGTAAAAGCACATTATGTTGTTTAAAACTTATAATTGAGTCAAATGAAAGTCAAGAACGCCAGTGGAGCGACCGTGCTAAAACCACGGAATCCGGGAGTGCCTAACACCTTCTCCCGGGTTAACAGAGTTCCTTATCCGGACCTCTGCTTCGCAGACATTTTAAAGAGTCAAAATTCCTCGGATTCGGGATCAACCGGTGACTTGGGACACCATTGTCATTCCCAAGTGGCGACTCTGATTAATCTCTAAATATATCCCGAACCGATTGTCCTTAAATTGGAAAAACTCATTCCCTTACGTTATTTTATCCGTCTCGGGTAATTGAGCGTCGGGGTATACCCTACAAGTGTATTTATACACCTTACGCATGTTGGGGTAGTAAAAAGGGAGGTGTGACAGCTCTGGCGACTCTGCTGGGGAACCAACCCTGAATTTCGATTTCAGGGTTTAAGAACTCGAGCTCCTTAGAACTGCCGTTCGCGTTTTTTGTTTGACTTCATTATATGATTTGAACAACATGCTATGTGTTTTATCGCTTTGATATTATGTGGATTGTATATAAAACTGTGCCGAAAACCCTTCTCTCTTCTCCCCCGGGGATGTGCTTACTGGTTGAGACTCCCCTTTCCGTTAAAGTCACCTTAAATTAAGAAAACAGAGGCCGGATAAGTTACAAAGCCGATTGACTCCGCGGGTCACCGGTACGTAGCCCCCTCCTCGATTCGAGTTGTCCGCTCGGGTACACGGTCTAGCAATCCATGAAACCATAAGATTTTGAACGTAGGTCTAGGACGATTATTTGCATCATATTTGACTTAGGGGACTCAACACAGGGGTTGGGTCCGTCTAGGACAGGTGACCCGGTATTGAAAAGACCGAGCATGCTATGTGTTGCATTTTATTGTCCTTGATCGTTATGCGGACCGGCTGATATCCCGAGACTAGAAAAATTGTTGAAAAAGGAAAAAAAAAAGAGAGAGAGGAAAATAATGTTTTATAGAAAATAGGTACATGAAAAATTTGAAAATTTGAAAAAAAATAGGTGGAACATTTTTTGAAATAATTGGTCAAATAATCTGACCGAACTACGCAGGTTTGATTCTCGCCATTAGGTGGGATACGTAGGCAACCCTCATCGGGTCCAACCACCCCTTTTAAAAAATCAAAAAAAAATGTGTCGAATTTTAGTTTTCAATAAATCGAAGTGACGCTGTTTTTTAAAATAGCCGAATGTTCCGAAAGGACGCCGGAAGGCTGTTTTTTGCAAAAATAGCCACTTTGAATCATTTTTAAATAATTTGCGGGCATAGCCTTGAAATATTCTTTGTGGAAATGTTGCAAGGCCATAGCCGCACAATAAAGTCCGGGTTCACACCACTTTTGCAAAAATAACCAAAAAATGTCAAATTTTTGATTTTGTTATAAATAAGTCGGGTGATGCTATTCTTGCTTAAAATTAGCCGAATGTCCCTCAAAAGGACGCCGGAAGGCCGTTTTTGCAAGAATAGCCACTTTGAGTCGTTTGGAAATAATTTTGGACACATCCTGGAAATATTCCCTCGCGGAAATGTCGAAAGGCTGTATCCGCAAAAATCAAGTTTTTAGTCATCACTCAACTTTACAAAAATAACCACTTTATCAAATAAGCCATTACATGGCCGGAATTTTGCTGAAATAGCCATATTTTTGCATTTTTAACTTCCTCAGTCTTGTGTTGGCCTGTGTCGGTGCTGAACGATGCCCCATAGGCCCCAGGATAAAATTTTTGAATTTGCATCTTCTTAAATAAAATTTTGCAAAAAGAGCCACTTTGTTTAAATAAGCCATTACATGGCCATTTTATGAAAAATAGTCTTGTGTTGGTTTATGGTGATGCCGAACGATGCCCCATGAGCCACAGGATAAAAAAAAAATTTCAAGTTTATCTTTCTTAAATAATTTTTGCAAAAAATAGTCATTTTGTCAAATAAGCCATTATGTGGCCAATTTTGTAGAAATAGTCATAATTGACGCCAAAAATATTCTTATTTTTTGTAGAAATCTCCGATACAAAATGTGAAAGTTTTTCAAGTTTGTAGTCGGTTTCTGTAATTTTTCCCTTCAAAAAAAAAAAAAAATCAAATAAACATCTCTTTATTTCTTGCATTAATTTGCAAGAACTACGCTCGGTCTGATTCATGCGGGGTCATGATACGTAGGCAATCCACATAGGATTCGACCATTTCCATAACCAAAAAAAAAAATGAAAAACTACAAAAAGAAAAAAAGAAGAAAATGAAAAACCCACAAAAAGGGAAAAAGAAAAGAAAATAGAAAAAAAAAAGAAGGAAATCAATAAGTGGAATACCTTAACGCTAACCCGGTGGTTTCGTTCTGTCAATTTTCAGAAAGTCGAGGTGGTTGGTTGTGGTAAATTGGAAAGCAAGATCCAAGGAAAATGATAACCGACATCGAAGCTGTTACGAGTGCTCAAGAGACTCAGGGTCAGAAAATTCAACAAGGGTCTACTATGGTTGAGGAAAACGGAGCATTGAAACAACAAATGACCAAAATGTGGGCCAATGGCCAAGGACAACCTTCTCATGAGTCACAATCTGCTATACAACAAGAACAGTACCACTCTCCCGAGTATCACTCGTACTCGTTTGACCTTCCTGCAAACGTTGAGAAGCTTACCCGAAAGAATGTACAGGAAGAAATGACCCAAAGATTGAAGAGATTAGAACAACGGCTGAAAAACATGCAAGAAATGGCAGGTCAAAAGAGTGTCGCCTTCAGAGATCTTTGTATGTTCCCCGATGTCCACTTGCCGCCTGGTTCCAAGGTTCCCAAATTGGAAAAGTATGATGGACGCGGAAACCCCATAGCCCACCTGAAAAGGTATTGCAACCAATTGAGAGGTGTGGGAAGAAAAGAAGAATTGCTTATGGCTTATTTTGGGGAAAGCCTCTCGGGAGTAGCATCTAAATGGTTTTGGGATCAGGACGCATCTGGTTGGCACGTCTGGGATGATTTGGCACGAGCCTTTATCAAACAGTTTCAATACAATATTGACGTCACCCCAAACCGCATTTCCTTTTCTAAACTGAAAAAGAAACCAACTGAAAGTTTCAGGGAATATGCCATCAAATGGAGAGAGCAGGCAGCGAGAGCTAAGCCACCCATGAATGATCACGAGTTGGCCACTGTTTTCCTTCAGGCTCAAGAGCCGGATTACTTTCAAAACATGATATCTGCAGTTGGTCACTCCTTTGAAGAAATAATCAAAATGGGAGAAATGGTGGAAGATGGTCTTAAGACATGCAAAATTATAAGTCAAGCAACTCTCAAAAATGCGGCTCAGGATGTCCAAAGTGAATTCAGTGATGTGAATAGGAGGGATGACGAAGTCATGATGACATCAGGGTCGAGAAGAGGTCCTATGAGAACATCTCAAAGGTATACACAACCTCATCAAGTTTTCCATGACCCTCTTAAGCATTACTACCCGCCTCAGAACCCTCCATACTCTGTTGATCCAGTCCATTATGTTGCTCAATCCTCAAAACACCCAAGAAAGCGAGCCCGAACATCACAAAACCTTTACCAGCCTCCGCAAAATTTTCAAATACCTTATAACCCACATCCAAGCCAGGGGTATGGAAAGGAACAGAAGTTGAAAGATAATTTTACACCAATCGGAGAGTCCTATGCAAGCTTGTTTGAGAAGCTAAAACGACGTGGCGTGATTGCACCCATCCCTCCAAATCGGGTGGACCGACGTGCGAGAAGTTTTGACTCATCCAAAAGGTGTGAATACCACTCCAATGCCTTGGGGCACGATGTTGAAAGTTGTCGGGATTTGAAAAGAGAGATAGAAAGAATGATTCAGGAAGGAATAATTGTGGTCCAAGGCAGGGGCATCCAAAACATTGCACATAATCCTTTACTTGCATATAACGGAGCACATTTTGTGGGAATGATGCCCGGTGATGTGGGTGATGAAAATCTTCTTGGGAAATCGTCAATTGAAGTTGAAGATATTGAAATAGAAAGCGATCTTAATGCAGAATTCAGTGGCTAGGATGCCATGCTTGTCAATTGGGAAGGCGCTCCGTCTCTTGGAGTTTTGGTGGTATATTTTGGTGTCATCTCTTTTGCCCGGGTTATTTCAGGGTTGTAATCCGGACGTTGTCTTGAGAGTCAAAACCCTTCTATCTTTCCACTTTGCTTTGTTTAGTAATAAATTTGTTTAGTGCTGTCTAGGTTTGTAATTCTAGTCTAGTCTGTTAGTTTTGTTGTTCGTTTTGTTGTTTCAATCCATCAGTTTAATACAACTCCCCATTTCCCGTCACTTCTAGTCATTCCAGTTCTTTTCATACTGATTTTTAGTGACATGACATGCACATAATTCTCGGCTTGATTTTAAAAGTCAATTTAACAATGAAGCAATGTTGAAGATGTAATGATACTCGCAAGAAATGAAACATATTGGAATATTGTGAAGCCGGAATCAAGTGAACATTAGGGAAAGCGTAACATAAAGAAATGCCGTGGAAATGCATCATCGGTTTAAAGCCAAAGGCAAGAGTACCCCAAGGTTAAAGGAACCATTCGTGGTATCGGGATTGTTGCCCAATGGCACTGAGAGTCGTTAAGGCAAATATGTGAATCAATCAAAGGTGTTTAACCGTGTAGTTTGTACTTGGTAGGTTTTGAAGATTGGAATGACGAAGGCATTTTATTCGGCTATCCAAACACTTCGTCCATTGCTACCCCTTTGAGCCATATTATATTTTCTTTCATATCCCTCTTCCGGAATCAACAACAAAAATTGAGGATTGAGCGGGGAAATCAAATGGAGAAACAAAAGAAAAGAAAAAAAAAGAAAAGAAAAAAAAAGAGAGAAAAGAAAAAAAAAGAAAAAAGAAAAATGCAATACAAGAAAGAAAATCGGGAGAAGTCAAATCGCAACAAGGAAGCGATCTTATGATCCGAACTACGTTTGACTTGATCCCGAAAGGGTACGTAGGCAGCCTCACTGAGGTTCAGTTACAATAAAGGAAAAATCCAAAAAATCCCCCAAGAAGGAAACTGGGGCATGAGTTATGGTTGTTGAATAAATAAGATTCCGAAAGTTGTAATTTTAACCCACGATGAAATATTTTTGAGCCTTTTATATCTTTTTTTTCTATATCCCATCCAAAAGCCTGCATTACGGTCCAAAGGAAGACCTTCCGACCAATCGTCAAGAAATGCCGAGTCAAACGAGCAAAGGTGAATCACATCAAGGGCAACACTCGAGTCCACCATGATGAGAGAAATCAAAATGAGAGAGTCTTATCGGTGAAAACCCTATGGGCACTACAAGTCGACTAAGGATCAGATCAAAGAAATGAAGTGTTGAAGACCGGTTTCATGGCAGAGCTTGCAACAAGAGTTGAACATCAAATTTGCTATACAGAGAAGGCCAAAAGAGCATGTCAAGGTCGCTAGAGTCGGTATTCAAAATCCGATAGGTCATTCTTCTGTAGGTTTCTTGTTAGGAATTATGTTTTCCTTTCTTTCTATTCTTCGTACCTTGTTTTACCCTCCCTCTTATTGAGTCTGTTGGGTCATAACAAGTATAGAAATGATTTCAAAATTTGCCACCAAACTTTCCAATTGCACAAGATGGGATTTGGCCAACACGACAATTGTCGTAAGTCAGGAAAAGACAAGGCCGGTGCTTTAAGCCAAAGAGCAACATGTGCAATGGAGCGGGCAACAATAAAAACGTTTGGGGTTCATGCAAGATGCAAAGGTCGGCAAAGTGCCAACTCGGGGGAAAATATAACAAATGGAAATATGGGAGTGTATTCCGACAAAAGAAAGAGCCAGTCAAGAAACACCCAAGGTTGTCCAGTGAAATCATTGAAGAAATCATAGACTTCAAGATCGGAATGGTGAGATCCGTCAAGAATGGAAGAACATACATGCCTAAAGAGAGGCGGATTTTGAACAAAGAAGAAGTGAAAATGGATAGTCGGTGAACAGGCCAAGCATTCAAGCGGGAAGTTCAAGGCCACAACCAACCACCGCATTTTTAAACTGACAGAGTTTTCTTTGCTTTGAAACAGGAGCAAAAGATATTGTCAAACTGGGGCAGAAAAAAATTTTCTGTCATCGGATAGTCATCCGAAGAGCATGAAGGTGAATACAATTGTTTTTGAAGATGAATAAGGCAAGTTGAAAGGTGAATGAAGCAAGTGTCGGAGAATGATACAATCTTAGTCTGTTGAAACTTTCTCCTAAGACAAAAGTCTTAGTCCGATGAATTTTTCACCTAAGATGAATGGATAAAATCTTAGTCCGTTGAATCTTTCTCCCAAGATAAAAGTCTTGGTCTGATGAATTTTTCACCTAAGATGAAAGGAAAATGCAATGTGAAAACAAAAGGAAGGCAGAAGCCAATGAAAGCAGAAGTTGGAAAAGAAAGAAAGGGCAAAAGCCGGAAAAGAAAGGAAAGATTTTTGAAATTGAAAGACTTAAGAAAGTCTGAATTGCAAAGGGACCTAGTCTAACGAGTTATCTCCTGGAGTCATAAACTCAGTCCGATGGATAATCCTCCTGAGACCATGCACAGAAAATAGACCCAGTCCGAAGAGTTATCTCCTGGAGTCATAAACTCAGTCCGATGGTTAATCCTCCTGAGATTACATTGAAATGGACATAGTCCAGTAAGATACAATCTTAGTCCGTTGAATCTTTCTCCCAAGATAAAAGTCTTGGTCTGATAAATTTGTCACCTAAGATAAAGAGATAATGAAATGTGAAAACAAAAGGAAGGCCGAATTCAATGGAAGTAGAAGTTGGAAAAAGAAATGAAGGCATAATTTGAAACGAAAAGGAAAGGCATAATTTGAAAGGCAAAATCAGAAATTTGAAAAGAAAGAAAGGTAAGAAGTTGAAAAGAAAGAAAAGTTTGTTGAATTTGAAAGGCTTAAGAAAGTCTGAATTGCAAATGGACCCAGTCTGATGAATTATCTCCTGGAGTCATAAACTCAGTCCGATGGATAATCCTCCCGAGATTACATTGAAATGGACATAGTCCAGTGAGATACAATCTTAGTCTGTTGAAACTTTCTCCCAAGATAAAAGTCTTGGTCTGATGAATGTTTCACCTAAGATAAAGAGATAAGCAACCGAAAGTTACACGGCAGGAGAAAAGCAAAAAAGAGGAAGGCAATAAGAAGCAGGGACGGCAGATGCCAGTTGCCAGCAGTTTATATCTAATAAATTTTGTTTCATGAAGGAACAAATTGTCACTCATCACTTTAAAGTGAATGTGACCGATGTGGAAAATAGAAAACACAAAAAGAGAAAGTTCGCCAAATAAGTGGAGAAATTCACAGGCAAGAGATAATTGGTAAAAGAAAATACCAAAAAGAGGAAGATAGCATCCTTTAAAATCCACTCCCCGGTCCTCAGGCTGCGGGAATACATTTTTTGCATTGCACGTTTAATTTCACTGTTAGGCGCCCACCTTCTAATACGGGAATACTTTCGCATTCGCATTGCACGTTTAAATTTCGTTAGGCGCCCACCTTCAAATACGGGAATATTTTCTACATTTGCATTGCACGTTTAAATTCCTGTTAGGCGCCCACCTTCTAACACGGGAATACTTTTATGCATTGCACATTTAATTTCCGTTAGGCGCCCACCTTCTAACAAGGGAATACTTTTTTGCATTGCACGTTTAAATTCCGTTAGGCGCCCACCTTCTAATACGGGAATATTTTCCGCATTGCATTGCACGTTTAAATTCCGTTAGGCGCCCACCTTCAAATACGGGAATATTTTCCGCATTTGCATTGCACGTTTAAATTCGTTAGGCGCCCACCTTCAAATACGGGAATATTTTCTGCATTCGCATTGCACGTTTAATTTACGTTAGGCGCCCACCTTCTAATACGGGAATATTTTCCGCATCGCATCGCATGTTTAATTTCCGTTAGGCGCCCACCTTCAAATACGGGAATACATTTCTGCATCGCATGTTTAATTTCTGTTAGGCGCCCACCTTCAAATACGGGAATACATTTCGCATCGCATGTTTAATTTCCGTTAGGCGCCCACCTTCTAATACGGGAATATTTTCCGCATCGCATTGCACGTTTAAATTTTCTGTTAGGCGCCCACCTTCAAATACGGGAATATTTTCCGCATTTGCATTGCACGTTTAAATTCCGTTAGGCGCCCACCTTCTAATACGGGAATATTTTCTCCATTCGCATTGCACGTTTAATTTCTGTTAGGCGCCCACCTTCAAATACGGGAATATTTTCCGCATTCGCATTGCACGTTTAAATTCCGTTAGGCGCCCACCTTCTAATACGGGAATATTTTCTGCATTCGCATTGCACGTTTAATTTCTGTTAGGCGCCCACCTTCAAACACGGGAATATTTTTGCACATCATGGTTTATACAGTTAAAAAGCCCACACTGGGGCAGAAAAAGAAAAAAAGAGAGGTAGTTTTTTGTTTTGTTTAAAAAAAAGAGGTAGTTTTTTGTTTTGTTTTGTTTTTAAGCAGGTTCATTTCGAGATCAAGAAAATCAACAAAAAAGAGAGACAACAAGAAAAAAAAACAAGAAAATCAACGAAAAAGAGAGTCAGCATCAAAGAAAATCAACAAAAAAGAGGAAGATTCTGCATCACCGGAAAGGGAAGAAGAGCAAAAGCTAGATTAGGAACAATTGTAATTGTAGGATCTTAGCTTAGAATAGCTTCTTCATTTTACATTTCCCCCCCCCCCCGGTGTAATAAGGAGTAAGTCAGCAGGTCTCAACAGTGTCAATGCAACAGTGAGTCTGGTAGTTTTTAAAACTGCCAGACCTTCCCGAACTACACTGACCTGATTCCTGTTTAGCCCAGGATATGTAGGCAACCTCTAAAGCAGGGTGCGGTCAAAAGGTTTTCAAAAATGCTTTCACGGAATATGCCGATGTGCAAAATCTCTCATTACTGCTCACTTATCTTTGCACTGAAACTCTTCGTGTTCCCGAGCAAAGAGGGGCAGCTGTGAGCACATGATTTTTGCACCAGGCAAATAATTCCAAAATTAAAATAAATATGTTTTTTGAGTGCAATTACTTGCTTTGCTTGAAATTAGTTGTATTTTTGTGTGTTTGAATAAGTAAGAAATTAGAAAAAATCAAAAGAATAGTAGTAATTAATTTGTTAGTTTAGTTAATTAGAAAATTAGTAAAATAGCTTAAGTAGTAGAAATTAGGAAAAATAGCAGAAAATTACCAAAAAATATTAGAAAATTAGAGTAAATAGGAAATTAGGTTTTGTAATTGTTCATAAAAGAAAAAGAAAAAAAAATATAAAATAAAATTCATAAAAATAATTAAAAAGCGTAAAAAATACAAAAAATACAAGTGGTACAATAAGGTGGGCTGATTTAATTTGAAGTGAGCAGGCCCAGATCTTTGGCCCAAAGAAATCGGATCCAGGCCTTTAGCGGATTTGATCTCAGCCGTCCATCGTATTTGATCCAACGGCCCCAATAATTAGTTGGTTTCTTTAATTAATTAAGATGTGACGATTAATCTTGGCCGTCCGTTTTATTCAATCCAAGGGTCGAAGGTTTGGGGTCTCATAAGCGACGGAACGACGGCGTTTTAGTAACGCCTGTTGCGAGCCGTTGATCTCCATCCAACAAACGGCCCAGATCTCTTCAGCCTGTCCGAGTATAAATGGCTTTTGTCTGAAGGAGACAAGCCATTACATACAACCCTAAAGACAGTCGCCTCTGTTCTTCATCTTCTTCATCTCTGCAAGCTCGATGGCCATGGCGGCCACCACTCCTACGGTGGTCGCCGGCTCCTCTCACCCTTCCCCTCGTCTTCTCCTTCTTCTTCATTCCATAGTACACCCAAAAACCCCAGAAAAACACCCCGTTCTTCAAAGTCCCGGTCACCGGAGTTACACCGGTGACCACCAAAGTATGAAAATCCACCTCAAACTAATGCCATTCGAACCGTCTCTTCGTGATCTATCCAACCATGTTAGTCACTCCCCTCGAAAGTCCCTGGAACGTTTCGAATATCCCAAAAAGGGTCGTCGGAACCCTAACTCCGGCGACCCCAAATTCAACCCTCAATCAAGACCTCACCTTTACCATCCCCAAAACACCCCTCTGCAATCAAAACTCAAAAAGGCCTCGTCTTTAGGCCTGAAAGAAAAACCAGAAGAAAATTGAAAAAAGAGAAGTCTGGAAAAGAATAAAGAAAAAAGAGAAACAAGAAGAAGGCCTGAGAGTCTAGGAGAGTATGAGAGAATAAAAAAGGAAAAGAAAAAAGAATAGGAAGCTCGGGGGACCGGCCCCGCAAGCTAAGTCCCTTCCCTTTTGTTTTGTATTTATTTGATTTTTGTGTTTAGCATGCTTTCTTGTCCTTTCTGATTTTTAAGTTTGCGTTCGTGAGTTGTTTGCTGTTTGATTATGTTCCCCATAGTTCTGTAGTTCACATCTCTTTGTTGCTTTACTTTGTTAATTGTTGACCCTGCTATTCTGATTAGTTGTTTCACATGCTAGCCTAAGACTTTTCTGTTTATTTTCTCATGTTAAGCATTTCCTCTCCTTCTGTGTTTTAGTTAATGTCTGTTGCTTGTTTATCATTATGATCATTTCTTCTGTTTTGAAATCCTGTGTTAGTCATATTGTCTTTGTTTCTTTGCTTTCATATGTGTTTCTCTTGTCTTGAATCTCTCAGCATGTTTTCTTTCTATCCTGTAGATTCTTAGTTTGTGCTTCGCATGTTAGTTATAAGATTCTTATATAATTATGTCTTCTTTTGTTCTATATCTCTTGCATGTTTCTTTAGTGATTAATTATAGGGTGTCTTTGCTTGCTTCTTCTGAGCCTGTTAATAATGGGATTTTATCTGTTGATTGTCCTGTTTTTATGGTTCTCTGCTATAAGTTCAAAAATTTCATCTTTCCCCTGTCATTTTAATTGTTGAGTTGTGAGTCACTGATCTATATCTGCTATTTTAAAATTAAGTTCAAGTTACTGTGGCCATTTTTGTTGCCTTTGGCTTTAATGATCTATGAAAGAATCAGGCTTCTTTTTCATCTTGTCCATCTTTATAATTGTTTGCTATAAATCATGTTAAGTCATAAGAGTCACTTTGAATTCCCTTTGTTTCCTCATCTTGTAGATATTATAGTCTTTGGATCTGTTTAGTTCTTACAGTCCAACTTTCTCCCATTGTCATGAATGCATAGTTTGGATAGTAGCTTAACTTCATTCTTTTCTCATCATTACATTAAGTTGTTTTTGAAGTATCCTGGTTGATCTTTCCTGTTTCTTTGTCACTGTTTCTCCATGATTCTTCCTTTCATCATCTTCATTTTATGTGTCATGCATTTGTGCTAGATTTAGGATTCCTCTTCACTGTTTCTTCATGTCTCTTCCCTTCTTTATCTTCATCTTGATCCATCACATATATACATAAGGCTAGGATTAATACTTGAAAAGATATATCATCTAACATGCCTATGCTATTGTGTGTACTCTGGGCTTAAATAAATCCTGTTTCTTAGAGTTTAATATTCTGAGCATGTTTATGCCTTGAACCTTGGTGATTCTGAATTGTTCAAACTTTCATATGACTGGAACTGGTAGTTATTAAGTCTTAATTAGCATGAATTCATACTTTGTCTCATAAAATTAGATAACGTGAATTAATCAACTGAAATTCAACTATATCAATTGCCTTCTCTGAGTTTTGGTTGATTATTACATTTTGTTTGATCTTATGTGTCTTAATATGCAATCCATGTTGAAACTGATTTAGTTTACTGGTTCTGGTTGAGTGTAAGTGTTTGATTAACACTGTTTGAACCCTAGGTGAATTGGTTATAGCTGTTAGCATTAGGTTCTATGAAAGTGGTTAGTTTTTAAATAGGTATAAACTGAAAATGAACATAAATAGGTTGTTAGTTAAATAATTGGCCTAAGAATGGTCAACCTTGCAAAGGGTTGACCAATTATGTGAGCCCTAACACACAGTTCACTGTTAAACAGTGGCTGGTTGTGCAAAGGGTTATGTCTGCAAATGCAGACTGGCCCAGGCTCTATATTGAGCCCTGAACAGCAAAGTGGCCAAACCTGTAAAGGTTTTGGGCCCAGTTGTTCAGTATATGGCTTTGATAGCCCAAGCTAAGTCTCAACTTGAGACTGGCTAACTTTTAAATAGGTTAAACATAACAATAAAACAGGCTATGCCTGCAATTAGCTTTAATTAAGAATAAATTGGTCTTAATTGACTGGAATTAGTTTAAAAGTGGCTAAAATTGAAATAGTTTTTTAAATAAATCTGGCCAGCCCTTAAATACTAATGTCAGGGCTGGCTATTAGTTAAATAGGTTCAAAACTAGCTAAAATCTGCCCTAGGCAAGCTGGTAAATCAGCAGTGCTCTTAGGGGCACAATTGGGTATTGAAAAGGTAAAATAGTAACTAGTAAGAACTTAGGAGGGTAATAGGGACATTCATGCTCCTGATTTCTGCAATTTTGTAGAGATTTAGGGGTATAATGGTCTCCTAAAAATGGGAAATCTGTAAAAATCTCAAACCCCTAAGGTCATACTAGTAAAAGGCCATAAAAGAGAATCTTTAGAACCCTCCAGCACATGCTGGAAGGGTTTCTGGTAACTGAAATATGGACTAAAGTGTAGAATGGATAATTTTGAAGGGAGGGGAAGTGGGATTAATCCCATACTTCCTCCCCAAGTATTCAGCCCTAAAGGTTAGCTATAAATATCTCTTAAAAGGGGGCTGAAATGGGGTTCCATTGGAGAGTAATCTGAAAACACACCTAAGCTGAAATTCATACAAAGCTTGAGAGATAAAATAGCAAAAGAGCAATAGGATTTTCTGGAATTTTTGAGTGAGAGTTTGCTGATTTTGTTGATTGCTGGGTTCGTCTGCTCAATTAGTCTCTGGGTTTCTTAACTTGCTGTTGCTGGGTTTTTCGACTACTATTGCTGTGTTGCTGTTGCTGTGCCTTCTCACTGTTGCATTCATTGCTTGAGTCCTTGCTATACTTACTTGTTTCTGTCCCCTTAGACTCATTGGTGTTCTTTCATTTGACCCAGGTACATTTCTCAATTCACTGAAGATGTAATTGCTGAGATAATGAAATGAAGTCTCATTTTTAATTTCCCTGTTATGATTTTATATTGTCTTTAGTTAGTTTCAGCATTTATAGCTTGACTGATGTAATATGAAACAGTAGGAAACAAAGAACAGAGGCAATGTAATAGCTAGCAATAGTGGTAGTATAGTAGTAGTATGATTTAGTACCTCACTTAGTTAATTAGGTAATAACATTAAAACATAAGTTAACTAATAATGGTCTCAGAACTAGTAATTACTCACTCACATAGCTTCATCAATCATAATCACGTATTCGTCGTCCCTTAAGCATAGATAGTAAACGTTAGGTCAAGCAGTGATCCATTCATGATTAGGTCTAATAACCTGATAATAAAACGGGTCATAATGGAATCAGTAGTATAACTATGCATGAGTCCTTGAATCATTCACCTGTAGATATTTAAGGTCGAACCATGAAACAATCAGATTGTATAATCATTGTGAATATAGTTAGTCTAAATTTGAGGATCAGAAATAAAAGCAGGCTATAGAAAGAGGTAATTGAATATTGAAGCAATTTAATTCGAACCAAGTTTATAGTGTTAAAATGTTTAGCTAGAAATGCAATGATGAATATAGTCAATTAATTAGTCCAGATTCACAGTTAATTAGGTTAGTAATTCTTCGAGTTTTTCTGTAAATCACCTTCTCAGATTCAGTATTGACTTCAAACATTAGTATAATAAGAAGCAGCCTATTAGTCCTGATATATGAAAACCAGTAATTGATTTGGTAATTGATATTTGATGAATTGATGTATTGATCTTTTACTGAATAAATAAAATGCCTTTTGTTTCAAATGAGTGTCTCTGTTCTTTTACTTCAATCACTGTAATTGCTATTTAGATTAAGCTTAGTGTATATTATGGGCCTGAATCGCTATATTAAGTTGACAAAGCCAGCAAGAAGTCGAAAAGCCTGGGCTTCGAGTACCCAAACGGTTCAAATATATAAATGTAAAGAAGATCAGGCCCAATTAAACAAGAAATCATATGGGCCTGGATTACTATAGTGTAGCAATGCGATTAAGGAAAGAACAAATGTAGAAAACATAGTTAAATACAATTATCGAATCCTTTAATGAAGATTGGGACGAGCCTCGCCCGAATAACACCGGGGCCCCCATTTAGTAATGATATAATACAAAATAGACCCGGGAAAGCTAATAGCCAATTCCATAGCTTCTCCCAAAAGATTTAAAAGCCGATAGACGTTACTTTAAGGCACAATTTTAATATACCTTCCTATGAACGAGTGTGCACTTGGTGCGACTCAAATCCAAATCTCGGCAAAGCCGAAATACACCAAAAGTCATAGGCGTACTGGTTGCGGTATGACTCGAGGCGTGTTTCCGCAATGTCGCAAATTCCTAAAAAATGACATTTAACGTAAAAGCACATTATGTTGTTTAAAACTTATAATTGAGTCAAATGAAAGTCAAGAACGCCAGTGGAGCGACCGTGCTAAAACCACGGAATCCGGGAGTGCCTAACACCTTCTCCCGGGTTAACAGAGTTCCTTATCCGGACCTCTGCTTCGCAGACATTTTAAAGAGTCAAAATTCCTCGGATTCGGGATCAACCGGTGACTTGGGACACCATTGTCATTCCCAAGTGGCGACTCTGATTAATCTCTAAATATATCCCGAACCGATTGTCCTTAAATTGGAAAAACTCCTTCCCTTACGTTATTTTATCCGTCTCGGGTAATTGAGCGTCGGGGTATACCCTACAAGTGTATTTATACACCTTACGCATGTTGGGGTAGTAAAAGGGAGGTGTGACAATAGTGACTAACCTCCCTAAGCACTTTTCTTTTCCTTTTTTTACAACTTCCCTTTTCGTTTTCTTCCTTACGTCTCCCCTAAACATTCCTTCACCTTTAATTGCTTTTAATCCCCACTTTTCTTTTGTTGGTGTAACTGGCCTTTCTAATTTTCATGTATACATTGATATAGCTCTTTTTCTCAAAATATCTTTTTCTTTTCATTATTTTTTTTTCTTTGCTTTGCAATACATTTACATTATTTTGGCCAGTTCATTATTTTCTACCATTCATTCTTGATTTTTTCTTTTCAATTTCCCTTCACCCCACACTTAAACTTTTGCATATTCATTACAATGCAAGTGCTTCTAGGAGGTAAAGTAGAACAAAATATAATAATTTTGAAGAACATTCAAGGGTTATCAAAGAATAGGCTTTAAGCTCAAAGGGGTTAACTAAGATATAATGTACGGGTGAATTCATGTCTATTGATATATGGGGTTACACAAAGAAATGCCTCTATCCTTTCTACAACCGAACAACTTCTATTTCGCTTTGCAAACACACAGGGCAAGTTCTAGGCATCATGTACAACATACAATGTAAGTAAAAACCTCACACACACATGGCATGCAACTCATTTGGAATCCAGTTTATCTACAAAGTCCTATCGATGTTCAAGCAAGCATTATTGTGCAATTTAAGGCATATTGAGATTCTACAGTCAAGCTTAGAAGATACATTCTCAAGTTCAATTTATGTTTTTGCTAATGTGCATATTCGGGGTTACATGTTGCCCTTTTACCTCTAATCCTAAGAAAAGAAAAATCTACCTAACCCGGTTCAAATAAAAGCCCTTGGAAAAGAACCGTGGTCAAAAGAAAAACCAAGGGGGAATGATACATTACCTATAAAAAGAAAAATAAAAGAAAGAAAAATTCCTACGTGGACTACTTCCCTCAAGAGTACTTGTCCTAAATAGTCCGTCATCAGGAAGATTCCTCTACTCATATTTTTGGATTTTTAAAATTTTCTGATTTTTTTGTATTTTTATTATTTTATATTACTTACTATACTAATATATACCAGATAAGTTTCCCACCCCACACTTAAAAATATGTCATGTCCTCATGGCATAAATAAAATGAAAGTACAATGGGGGCAAGAAAACTTACCTGTGACTCACTCAGAGTCGGAGACAGTGGATGGGTCGACATGGCATGCTCTCCCAAGTGCTCTGAACCATGCCATGAACCTGTTCTCTGACCGGGCTTGCCTAGTGGACATGGCATCTAGTCGTGTGTGTAGACCGTCCACTGAAGTGCGCAAGGCAGCCACTTCCTCCTCCATTGATCTCAACATAGGTCGTGTGGACTCGGATCTAGACATGCTTGCTCCACGAGGAGCAGGCCTGGAAGGTCCGGCTGAATCCATGGAGTGTCTGGCCCGGGCATCCGGTACAGGATCGTCCTCCTCATCTAAGTCAATGGGTGTTGTGTCTCTTCCAACCCGGATAGTAGCAGCTCTAAATGGAGCTTTTGGTAGTAGCTCACCGTCAGTATCAGTAACTGGGGTGTGGTTGAGGAGACACAAGGCAGTGACAAGAGATGGGTAATAGAAACCCTTGGCAGTGAGGGATCCCCTCAAAACCATCTCGTCACTAATAACTCGGGCAATATCAACATCCCGATGTGTTACAAAACACCAAGTCAGAACAGCCCTATTAAAGTTAACATCTGTCGTGTTACTTGAGGGCAATATACGGTTGCAAATAATTGAGAACCAACACTTGGCAATGTATGTGAAGCAGTTAGAGTGCAGAGTTTGATTTCTAATCCATACAGGAACACCATCTACACATAAGGCCTCAATTAGCATGTCCCATGTGACACCGGGCCTATCATGGTAATAATCAATATCACTAGTGTGTGGTGGTAGGCGAAGTACCTGCCTAATGGTGGGAATATGGGCATTGACTCGCTTACCTCTGACGAAAACTTGTCTCACCGAGGAATAAGGGGCATTTGCATAGAATTCTCTAACAAGCATCTTGTTTACCTTAGTGGGAGTTTCAAAAAGGAACTCCATCTCTCGTCTCCGAATCTCATCATACATTTCCGGCTTTTCTGAGCGGATAGCTATCCTGTCCACTTCCACCTCTTGAAGCCACTTCTTGTTAGCTTTAGTATGAAATGCATTTTCCGCCCCTTCATCGGCAAACCTAGATTCGTCATAAGTTGATTGCCTGGATGAGCTAGCACCATGTCGCGGTCTCTTTGGAGCCATGATCCTGTATAATTAAGATAGCCAAAAAAATTTGTAAACCGTTAGTCAGTGGAAGGCTACTCAGACTTCGCCATCCTTGATAATTATCAATTATGTGTAATTCCCTCATACACTTTATCTAACTATTTCACACATGCCCAATTGAGTACCCCACACTTAGTTCTTGGAACACATCTACGAGCACCTCATTGACTTAGACCATCCCCCATAAAATCTTCAATAACCAATTTAAGAGTTGGGCATTATGTCTCCTAATATTCATTAGTCTATTATGCTCAAGGTAATGTGCCCCAACATGGCTAATCAACCCATATATATGCTAGAACTACTATTGAGTCTCCAAATCATAGAATACACATCATAAACACAATTGAAACAAAACAAAACCCATTCTTTCCAAACATCAAACATATAACAAGGTTCGCAAAAGGAATTTCATGGTAAAATTAAATGTGCAATGAGAAACCAAGCAATGTTCATGAATGGACCCAAAACTAACACTAACTAAATATTTATACAAAATCAACAATCAACAACTAAAAAAATTAGAACAAAATCAAAGAGAAAAGTAGAGAAACTTACAAGTTATTGCAATGGAGAAGTAAGGTGGGAGAAGGGGATGATTTGGAGAAGAGGGAGTTGGGGATTTTTAGAGAGAAGGGAGAGGAAAAAAATTAGAGAGAGAGTTTTTAGGGGGGGAGGGGCGGCTGAATAAGGGTTTGGGAAGGGGGGTTTGTTATTTTAGGGTTTAAAAGGGGGGAGGGAAAAAGAAAAATTAAAAAATTTTAAATTTTGGCCGACCGCGGAACTGACCGCGACTGTTCGCGGTTCGTTCGCGGCCGCGGATGGACCGCGAACAGTCGAGATTCAGAGAGGTCAGTTCTTCGCGGTTGGTTCGCGACCGCGAATGGACCGCGAACAGAGAAAGTTTAGAAAGGGTATTTTTCCGCGGTTCATCCGCGGTCCGCGGGTGGACCGCAGACAGTGCTCCTCTCTGAAGAAATGCTTTTCTTATATTCCTTTATTACTTACTACTAAGATAAAATTACTTACAACATGTTAGTGGGTTGCCTCCCACGTAGCGCCTGATTTAACGTTGCGGCACGACTCAACTTAGCGCATTTTACGGCTCGCTAGACCTTCGAGGTTCATCCAACCGCAATTCTATCTTGTCCTCCATGTCATCCAGGCCTATGTATTGTTTCAACCGCTGTCCGTTTACCTTAAATGTACGTGATCCATCCATAGTTTGAATTTCCACGGCTCCTGACTCAAATGCCTCAATTACCTTGAAGGGTCCTGACCACCTTGATTTCAATTTACCTGGGAACAGTCGTAATCTTGAATTGTATAGTAGTACCTTGTCCCCGTTTTTGAAGGTACGCTCAACGATATTTTGGTCATGGATCCGCTTCATCCTCTCTTTATACAATCTTGTATTTTCGAATGCTAGATACCGAAATTCTTCCAACTCATGCAATCCAATCAATCTTGCCTTACCTGCTTCATCCAAGTTGAGATTCAATTGTTTCAGTGCCCACCACGCTTTATGTTCTAATTCAACCGGTAAGTGACAAGCTTTTCCGAACACCAATTTGTAAGGAGACATGCCAATGGGTGTTTTGAATGCTGTTCTATATGCCCATAGTGCGTCATCAAGCTTCCTGGACCAGTCAGTCGGTTCTTGTGGCGTTCACTGTTTTGGTCAATACACTTTTAATCTCCCTGTTGGAGACCTCAACTTGTCCGCTAGTTTGCGGGTGATATGGAGTGGCCACCCTGTGTTTAACATCATACTTGGCCAATAATTTCTCAAAAGCTCGGTTGCAAAAGTGTGTGCCCCCGTCACTAATGATGGCCCTTGGAGTCCCAAACCGGGTGAAAATATTCTTCTTCAAAAATCCCACTACCACCTTAGCATCATTGGTGGGTAGTGCTGCAGCTTCCACCCATTTGGACACGTAGTCAACAGCAACAAGTATGTACTTATTGCCGTATGAGCTGATGAAGGGCCCCATGAAATATATTCCCCAGACATCGAATACTTCCACTTGCTGGATTGGATTCATTGGCATCTCATGACGCCGAGAGATGTTCCCGGTGCGTTGACATTCGTTGCAACCTTTCACCCACAAGTGTGCATCCTTAAATACTGTCGACCAATAGAAACCGGCCTCGAGTATTTTGGCAGCTGTACGAATTCCTCCAAAGTGCCCGCCGTATGCTGAAGCGTGACATGCCTACAAAACAGAAGATTGTTCTATCTCGGGGACGCATCTCCGGATCATGTTATCAAGACATATCCTAAACAAGTATGGTTCATCCCAATAATAATTCTGACTTTCACGAAAAAATCTTTTCCTCTGGACCGATGATAAGTCATAAGGAACAATGCCACTGGCTAGATAATTAGCGTAGTCAGCATACCATGGAGCTTCCAAGAGAGTGGTGGTGAGCAACTGCTCATCTGGAAAGGTTTCCAGAATTTCCCCACTCTCTTTGACAAGTTCAGCTCCTTCAAGTCGTGACAAATGGTCAGCTACTTGATTCTCAGTGCCTTTTCTATCTCTGATTTCGAGGTCGAACTCTTGGAGAAGCAACACCCAACGAATTAGGCGTGGCTTAGAGTCCTTTTTATCAATTAGATATCTTAAAGCTGCATGGTCTGTGTATACGATTACCTTTGATCCTATGAGATAGGATCGGAATTTGTCGAATGCAAACACAACCGCTAGCATCTCCTTTTCCGTTACTGTGTAGTTTAGCTGTGCTCCACTCAGAGTTCTGCTTGCATAGTATATTGGATGCATCAGCTTATCTTTCCTCTGACCCAGCACTGCCCCCACTGCATAATCACTTGCATCACACATTAACTTAAAAGGTTGCTCCCAGTCTGGGGCAATGATGATGGGTGATGTGACCAGCCTCTTCTTCAGTTCCTCAAAAGCAATCCTGCATTCGTCAGTAAAAACAAAAGGGTGATCTTTTTCAAGTAACTTACAGAGAGGGTTTGATATTTTGGAGAAATCTTTAATGAACCTCCGGTAAAAACCGGCGTGTCCAAGAAAGCTTCTTATGGCCCTGACGGATGTTGGTGGAGGCAACTTTGCAATGATGTCGACTTTGGCACGGTCCACCTCAATGCCTTTGCTTGAAACCCTGTGCCCAAGTACTATACCTTCTTGAACCATAAAGTGGCACTTTTCCCAGTTTAGTACAAAGTTTGTTTCCATGCATCTTTGTAATACTCTATTTAGATTGGCAAGGCATTCGTCGAATGAATTCCCAACCACTAAGAAATCATCCATGAACACTTCCATAATGTCTTCCACCATGTCGGTGAAAATAGCCATCATGCACCGTTGGAACGTGGCAGGTGCATTGCATAGTCCGAATGGCATCCTCCTGAAGGCGAAGACACCATAAGGGCATGTGAAGGAGGTCTTCTCTCTATCTTCGGGGGCTATGGAGATTTGATTGTACCCCGAGTATCCATCTAGAAAGCAAAAGTGAGATCTCCCTGCCAACCTGTCAAGCATTTGGTCAATGAAGGGAAGTGGGAAGTGATCCTTGCGAGTGGCTAGATTCAACTTCCTGTAGTCCATGCATATTCTCCATCCGGTGACGATTCTTGTTGAGATCAGTTCATTGTTGTCGTTTTTCACCACTGTCATGCCTCCTTTCTTAGGCACACATTGGACCGGACTCACCCAGCTGCTGTCTGAGATCGGGAAGATGATTCCCGCATCTAGCCACTTTATTACTTCCTTCTTCACCACTTCCTTCATGTTGGGGTTCAGCCTTCTTTGATGTTCCCTGGAAGGTTTGTGTCCATCTTCCAGGAGGATTTTATGCATACAATAGGCTGGGCTGATCCCTTTTATGTCTGCCATGGTCCACCCGATGGCAGTCTTGCATTCCTTGAGTACCTGTATAAGCTTTTGGGCCTGCACTTCTAACAAACTTGATGAGATAATAACGGGTAATGTGGAGTTAGGGCCTAAATACTCATACCTGAGGTGTGATGGTAGTGGTTTAAGTTCAAGCTTCGGAGGCTCTTCTATGGATGGCTTTGCTGGTAGGTTTTCTCTTTTTTCTAGGTGTAGGGGTTCGAATTCGATCTCTCGCTTCCAAAATCCCTTGCCTTCCAAAGATAATACCCATTCGGCCAAACTTTCACCATTTACCTCGTCCATGTTCATCAGGCATGCTTGCAGTGGATCTTCGATAGTCAATTTTGCATCGTCAGTTTCTACTATTACATCAACCGCATCAACTAGAGAGCAATTTGCGAACTCACTAGGGCGCTTCATGGATTTTTGCACATTGAAGATGATCTCCTCATCATTCAACCTCATCTTGAGTTCCCCAGTTTCACAATCAATTATGGCTCTCCCAGTGGCTAGGAATGGTCTTCCCAGGATTAGGGGAATTTCTTCGTCGACCCTGCAATCAAGAATAACAAAATCGGCGGGAAACACGAACTTCCCAACCTGTATTAGCACATCATCTATAATGCCAAATGGACGCTTAACCGTCCTGTCAGCAAGCTGTAAAAGCATAGAGGTGGGTCTGGCTCTCCCAATACCTAACCTCTTATAGATAACTAAGGGCATGAGATTAATGCTTGCTCCCAAATCACATAAAGCCTTAGTAAAGGCATAATTCCCTATAGTGCATGGGATGGTGAAGCTACCCGGATCAGATAGCTTCTCAGCAATGGGTCTGGAGACTACTGCACTACAAGTCTGTGTAAGTGTAACTGTGGCCAAGTCTTGGAAATCAAATTTCCGCGACATCAAATCCTTCATCATCTTAGCATAACCAGGCATTTCTTTTAAAGCTTCAATTAATGGAATGTTTACCTGGATTTGCTTTAGCATGTCGAGGAACTTTTTGTATTGTTCCTCTTTTTGGTGTTTGGCCAACCTTTGGGGGAATGGTGGTGGAGGCCTCTTCTTCCCGGTGACTTGGGATTTATCTTTGTCTATCGCTTTCTCATCAATCTGATGCTCTACCTTTTCAGCTACTTTCTCCGTTCCCTGTTGTGCTTCTTTGTTTTCAGCAACTGGCTGGACTGTGACTTTTGTCAACCCTGTGGATTCATCCAGTTCAATGGGCAATGGAGTAGGTGTCTCAACCTGCCTGTCAATTTTCTCACTTTCATTCTCAGCATCAAGATCTCTACCGCTTCTTAGAGTCACTGCCATTATTTGCTTTGGGATTTGGTCCTTTGGTTCGTTTGTGTATCTGCAGGTAGTGTCCCTTGAGGACGATTGTTAAGTGACATAGCAATCTGCCCCATCTGCACTTCCATATTTTTGATCGCTGCATCATGTGCATCTATTCTTTCATTGGTCTTAGCATTTGACCTAATTACCTGCTGCATCATAGCTTCCAACCTTGCAAACCCATCGTCATGCCTGCCCCCATGTGGTGGTGGGGGTGGATGATATCCCTGCTGCTGATTGCCGAAATTCCGAGGTCTAGGATATGGAGCCATGTTGTGTGGTGGCCTCATACCTGCTGCATTAAATTGTGGCTGGGGAGGTCTGTATTGCATTGGAGCATGTTGGCCCCAGTTTTGATTACCTTGTCGCCGTCCTCCATAGTTAGCCACATAGTTCATATCCTCATGCGGGTGATGATGTTCTTGGTCTGCAGCCCATGGATTACCTATGGATTGGCTAATGCAAGATGTGCATAAACCACCATTGGTAGTATCTACAATGTGAACTTGCTGCTTAACCCCTGATTCTTCCACCTTCTTTGTCAGGATGCTCATCCGTGTCAATAAAGTTGCCACGTTCTCCTCCAGAGTGTTGGATGGATCCAGAGGTACAGAGTGTACTACTGGTGTGATAGGAGCATTCCTGGATGTCCACCCGGAATTTTGAGCCATCTTGTCTAGCAAATTTTGGCCCTCTCTCCAAGTCTTGCTCAGAAAAGCCCCACCTGCTGAAGCATCTACAATATTCTTCATACTATCTGAAAGTCCCATGTAGAACCTTTGACCCAACATCTGTTCAGGATTCCCATGGTGAGGACACATAACAAGCATGCCTTTGAATCTTCCCCAAGTTTCATGTAGTGTTTCCAATGGTTTTTGTTTGAAACTCACAATCTCATCAATTTGTTGAGCTGTTTTGTTGGGTGGATGAAACTTGTTGTGGAATTGTTTGACTAACTCATCCCAAGTTGCAATGGAGTTTATTGGGAGTGAGTTTAGCCATATCTGTGCTGCTCCTGTAACTGAGAATGGAAAAAGTAGTAATCGGATAGCTTCCGGAGTTACATTCGGTTGCCTTTGTGTTTTGCATATTGATAGAAAGTTTTTGAGGTGCTGCTGTGGATCTTCAACCTGAGACCCAGAGAATAATCCCTTGTTTTGCAACAAGTGAAGCATGTTGTTGGTAATCTGGAAAGACTCAGCTTGAATTGCTGGCACAACGATGGCAGTTGCCAAATTATCCGCTGTGGGTTGTGCCCGGTCGAACAATGCACCTTCTTGTGCCTCCTGTGCCTCTTGCATGTTTAGCCTTGCTTGCTGGTTTTGAGCGTTCATGTCACCCATGTCGAAGTCTAGTTTGATTGGTTGTTGAGATTGTTGAATTTGTTTGATGGCTTTGTTACGTGCCCGGAAGGTTTGCTCGGGGTCTGAGAGTCCTTCAATTAGTTCTCCAGTCCTTGCAGATTTTCTAGGCATGCACCCGAATACCCAAATCAACAAACGTCAAAATATTCAATGTAGAGTGTAGAAAGAACCTGAATACACAAGAATCTTGAAGTTCTGGCAATGGCAATTGATAATTCCGTTAATTCCCCGGCAACGGCGCCAAAATTGGTTCACGTCCAAGCAACGGTCGTAGTCAATATAACTTGGTTTACTAAGTCCAAGATCGATCCCACAGAGAATTAACCTACCAATTGCAACTTTCACAACCCCAAAAGTACTTACGAATCAAGTTCCCAAACTTTGAATATATATATGTGTGGTTTCGAACAACTACTTTGCAATAATTAAAGAATGCTTTAAAAGAAAGAATTGAATGTTGAATAAAATAATATAGAGAAAGACTAAGGTATTGATTTCCCTTATTGACGGAATCCCTTATCGTTATGCTCATACAAATTGTTAATATATTCTATCAATCATGAACGCTATGTGTATCGTAACCCTCTCCCGAGCAATTACAATAATTTACTAGTGCACTCTCCCGAGCTACCCTAGCTAGCTTTAATTTGAATAGTTCACTTTAGATTGCACCCAAGACTTCGTTATTCCTAACCCCGTCTTTACGCCTAAAATTATAGATTCCTCTAATAACCTAGGTGTGGTGTTGTTCAACAATAAACCTAAATATGCACTCTTTTCCAAGTTATGCACACTAAATAGGCACCGCTAATTGGGAGCTCTACCAATTAACTACAATAAGAATGAAGTTGAACAAATAGAAATCTAAATCACAATTTGTAATCACATAAACGATAATTTCATCAATCAATAGGTTCCATCAAAACCTTAGAAAAGAATTTAGCTACTCATGCTTGAAGAAACAAGAATAATAATTAAAATCATAAAGAATTGCTTGATATAAAATAATAGAAAGAGTTTGAGAGGAATCTCTCCTACTAAAACCTTGCAAAAGTATTGAAGAAATAAAGTACATGCCTCTATGGGGCAAACTAGGAGTTTATATAGAGGTTTTAGGGCTTAAAAACTAAGTTTGAGTCCAATTGGGATTTGCTGCAGCGGTGACTTCCGCGGTTCGTTCGCGGCCGCGAGCGGACCGCGAACAGTCAAACTTCAGAGGGCTTCGTTTTTCGCGGTTCATCCGCGGCCGCGAATGGATCGCGGATGAACAGCACTTCTGTTTCCTTACTGCTTCGTCCAGCCCTCTTCACTTAAGCTCTTCTCTTGGCCTTTTCATCCACCTATGACTTCAAAATGGCTTTTTAAGGCATCCAATGCATCACATGTACCTGTAAAACACAATCAAACACTAATCAAAGCATTTTGTCCTCATAACAACATTAATCTCATAATAAGGTGTGATTATTTAGGGTATAATTATAGTCAAATTCACCTATTATCAGAGGCTTTCCCCAAAATAAGCCATAAGCAATTCTTCTTTTCTTCCCACACCTCTCAATTGGTTGCAATACCTTTTCAGGTGGGCTATGGGGTTTCCGCGTCCATCATACTTTTCCAATTTGGGAAACTTGAAACCAGGCGGCAAGTGGACATCGGGGAACATACAAAGATCTCTGAAGGCAACACTCTTTTGACCTGCCATTTCTTGCATGTTTTTCAGTCGTTGTTCTAATCTCTTCAATCTTTGGGCCATTTCTTCTTGTACATTCTTTCGGGTAAGCTTCTCAACGTTTGCAGGAAGGTCAAACGAGTACGAATGGTACTCGAGAGAGTGGTATTGTTCTTGTTGTATAGCAGATTGTGACTCATGAGAAGGCTGTCCTTGGCCATTGGCCCATGCTTGACGCATTTTGGTCATTTGTTGTTTCAATGCTCTATTTTCCTCAACCACAGTAGACCCTTGCTGAATTTTCTGACCCTGAGTCTCTTGAGCACTCGTAACAGCTTCGATGCCGGTTATCATTTTCCTTGGGTCTTGCTTTCCAATTTACCACAACCAACCACCTCGACTTTCTGGATCAACAAAACGAAACCATCGGGTTAGCGTTAAGGTATTCCACTTATTGATTTCCTTTGTTTTTTTTTTCTGCTATTTTCTTTTCTTTTTCCCTTTTTTGTGGTTTTTTTTCATTTTCTATTCTTTTTTTTTTCTTTTTGTAGTTTTTCATTTCTTTTTTTTTTTTTTTGTTATGGAAATGGTCGAATCCTATGTGGATTGCCTACGTATCATGACCCCGCATGAATCATACCGAGCGTAGTTCTTGCAAATTAATGCAAGAAATAAAGAGATGTTTATTTGATTTTTTTTTTGATTTTTTTTTCTTTTTCTTTGAAGGAAAATTATAGAAGCCGACTCCAGCTACAAACTTGTGTAGGAGATTTCTACAAGAATAAGAATATTTTTGGTGTCAATTATGACTATTTCTATAAAATTGGCCACATAATGGCTTATTTGACAAAATAACTATTTTTGCAAAATTTTGTTTAAGAAAAATAAACTTAATTTTTTTTTTTTTTAATCATGTGGCTCATGGGGCATCGTTCGGCATCACCATAAACCAACACAAGACTATTTTTCAAAAATTGGCCATGTAATGGCTTATTTAGACAAAGTGGCTCCTTTTGCAAAATTTTTATTTAAGAAGATGCAAATTCAAAATTTTATCCTGGGGCCTATGGGGCATCGTTCAGCACCGACACAGGCCAACACAAGACTGAGGAAGTTAAAATGCAAAAATGTGGCTATTTCAGCAAAATTCCGGCCATGTAATGGCTTATTTGATAAAGTGGTTATTTTTGTAAAGTTGAGTGATGGCTCAAAACTTGATTTTGCGGATATGGCCTTTCGACATTTCCGTGAGGGAATATTTCAAGACTGTGTCCAAAATTATTTACAAATGACTCAAAGTGGCTATTCTTGCAAAAACAGCCTTCCGGTGTCCTTTTGAGGGACATTCGGCTTATTTTAAGCAAGAATAGCATCACCCGACTTATTTATAACAAAAATAAAAAATTTGACATTTTTGGTTATTTTTGCAAAAAGGGGTGTGTACCCGAACTTGATTTTGCGGCTATGGCCTTGCAATATTTTCACAAGGAATATTTCAAAGCTGTGCCCGCAAATTATTAAAAATGATTCAAAGTGGCTATTTTTGCAAAAAACAGCCTTCCGGCGTCCTTTCGGAACATTCGGCTATTTTCAAAAAACAGTATCACTTTGATTTTATTGACAAAATTAAACACACATTTTTTTTTGTTTTTTTAAAAGGGGTGTGGCCTTTCAACATATCCACATGGAATATTTCAAGGCCATTATTCAAAAAGAAAAGAAAAGTCTTCAAAGTGGCCATTTTTGCAAAAATAGCTTTCCGGCGTCCTTTCGGAACATTCGGCTATTTTCAAAAATAGCAGCACTTTGATTTTATTGAAAACTAAAACTTTGACATTTTTTTTTTAAATTTTTTAAAGGGGTGGTTGGACCCGATGAGGGTTGCCTACGTATCCCACCTAACGGTGAGAATCAAACCTGCGTAGTTCGGTCAGATTATTTGACCAATTATTTCAACAAAATTGTTCTACTTATTTTTCAAATTTTCTTTTCAAGCAATCTACAATATTTCGATATCTAAAATTTCTCTCTTTTTGTTTTCAAGGAATTTAGCCAATCAGCATAATAGGACAAATAAATGCAACATATAACATGCTCGGTCTTTTGGTTACCGGGTCACTTGTCCTAGACGGACCCAACCCCTGTGTTAAGTCCCCTAAGTCAGATATGATGCAAATAAACGTCCTAAATCTAGGCTCAATATCCTGATGTTTTCAATGGTACTAGACCGTGTACCCGAGCGGACACTCGGATCGAGGAGGGGGCTACGTACCGGTGACCCGCGGAGTCAATCGGCTTTGTAACTTATCCGGCCTCTTTTTCTTATTTTTGGTATTGACACTAACGGAAAGGGGAGTCTCAACCAGTAAGCACATCCCCGGAGTAAGAAGAGAAGGGTGTTCGGCACAGTTTTATATATACAGTTCACGCAATACCAAAGCGGTAAACATGTAGCACATTAATCAAAACATGAAATCAGATATAAGCAAAAACAACAATTTAACTGAGCTCGAATTCTTAAACCATGAACCGAAGTTCCGGGTTACTTTTCCCAGGTATGATATGATGATTGTCACACCTCCTTTTTTCACCGCACATACGACGTAACGTAAATGTAAATGTGTCACTGTTTAATACTACACCCCGAGAAGGGATATAATAATAATCGGTGAAGGAGTTTTTCCACTTAAAGGATAGTCGGAACGGGATCAATTTATTTAATTATTCGGAGTCGCCACTTGGGAAAATAATGGTGTCCCAAGTCACCGGTTTAATCCCGAACCGAGGAAATTTATGACTCTGTAATACAGTCTGCGAAACTAGAAACCTGGATAAGGAATTCTGTTAACCCGGGAGAAGGTGTTAGGCACTCCCGGATTCCGTGGTTTTAGCACGGTCGCTCAACTGCAATTTTTTGCTTTTATCTAATTTCTTTATATATTTTAACTATGTGCTTTTAATGTTCCGCTTTTCAATTTTAGAAGAATTGCGACGTCACGAAAACACATTTCGAGTCACACCGCAACCGGTACGCCTGTGACTTTAATGCATTTCGGTTTCGCCGAGAGTAAGATTTGGGTCACATAAATGCGCACCCGTATTAGGACAACAACAACAACAACAACCCAGTATAATCCCACTTAGTGGGGTCTGGGGAGGGTAGTGTGTACGCAGACCTTACCCCTACCCTGGGGTAGAGAGGTTGTTTCCAAATAGACCCCGGCATCCTTCCCTCCAAGAACTTCCCACCTTGCTCTTGGGGAGACTCGAACTCACAAACTCTCGGTTGGAAGTGGGGGTTGCTTACCATCAGAGCAACCCCTCTTGTCACACCCGTATTAGGAATGTAATATTATTAAACACGCGCCTAAAGCAGCTACGCGTTTGCACTTTGCGAGGGCCATGGAACTTGCTAAATGGCACGCCTCGATTCTAAGGATAAACAAAGAATCACCTTAAACTAAAATTGATGTAAACTAAATTCTTCTTCTGTAGTCCATATCATATAGAATGGGATTATGATTGTTGACAAAATTTCCAAATCATGGACTACAAAGCAAACACGAAGCTGAAGGATTATATTGGTATTGTCCCGAAAGTACGAAAATGACATGAATCTACTAGTTAAGATAACAAGAATGTCATAACAATTCGCAATTTAGTCGACATTTCACCAAAGCTAGAACCGATCCAATGCAACAAATTCCAAACAAGCAATGGGTAATTGGCCAATTCGATTATTATTCCATAATAAACCTATTTTATACCTATTTTCTTTATACCTATTTTCTTTATACTTAAATTAATAAAGGGGACAGTAGTTCTACGCACTAGCCAGAAACAGAAATCAAACACCCAGAAGGAGAAAGAACATACCTATTTTCTTTATACTTAAATTAATAAAGGGGAAATCCAGAAGCAGAAATCAAACAGCAAGCTCGGCAATCCAATCTATAGCACTCTCCAATGAGCAAACGTCTTTTAATATATGAATTTGATTACATTTAACTCCGTCGAACCAAGCCTCGAACTACAGCTATGGCACTCGAGCCTCAAACACAGACCGGTAGATTCGAACGGAAACCTCGAACTGCAATATGCTAACAGACTGTAGCAACGCAGAAATCCAACAACGGCAATGGAACAGTATAGGACCAGCAACACAGAATCACTTTTGAAAATCCAGATCCCAAAAACCTTTCTAACCAAATGCCATGACTTGCAAATAACCCTTTCTGAAGTTACAAGAGAACCGAGAGCTAAAACTTAATGTGATTCAAGCAATTTCACCAAAAGAAATCAGAATTTCAAGTGTTATTTCAGAGCTCACTTAAAATGCCTAGCCGTCTCTGTTTTGTTGCGCAACTCATGAATTGTTACCGCCGCCTCTTTTTGTTTTTTATGGTTTTGGGTTTATCACCGGTAAGGAGAGGAGCCGTCGAGGGGTCGTTTGGGTGGGGGAATTGTAGAAAATGACCTGGGGGTGGGTTCTGTTGTTTGCTGCGCCGTTGTGTATTGTTGCCAGCCCCCCTTCAGTTATGCGGCTGCCTCATCTTTTTCGCCCTCTATCCGTTACTGAAGGATGAGTAGAGGATGGAGACACGCTATTTGCGTGTCTCTTTTTTATTTCCTTTGTTTGTTATTTTTTTTTTTTTTTGTATTTTGCTTTATTTTATGATTTTATTAAATTGTTAAACTAATTAATTCCTAAAATTTATTTGATATCTATTTTATAGTAATTCTCAATTAAAACATTAAGATGTTATTTTTATTTTTCTTTAATTGTTCTAAAATGAATTAATACCTACTAGCAAAATTAATTTCCTAAATGCAAATGCATATTTTTTTTGTATTTTTTTTTATATGATTTAACATGAATTAACACACAAATCGTAAAAATAAGGAAAAATTATTTATTTTGAATTTATGGGCATAACTCATATGTAGGGTAAAAATAACGTGCTCACAGTTAGTATGCGTAACACTAAATTAAATAATAACTGGTACGTTTAGTTAGATATTCACCTGTGCATCCTCGAGGAAGTCTAACACATCCCTGATGCCTGGGAGATTATGATGGGCATCATACGCTCGCGAAAGTCCACGTCGCATTACCCACCAAGAAGCTAAAGGCAGGTGTGGAATGGCGACGTCAGCAAGTAGCTGTGGCAGAGGTGGCCTAAGCTGCACAAATCGCTCCCATACCCAAACTTAACATAGAAAGTTGATGTATACTATGAGATAAACTATAGCTAGGTAGATTTGTAAGTAACAGATATTTTTACTGAATATGTTCTCACCTGTAGAAGAGGCAGGAAGCCACAAATATCTCTCTGTGTGCCCATAGAGGCCCGACACATCTTCTTGTATAAAAATGCGAGGACAGCAGCACCCCAACTATATGTGGTTGTATCCTCCAACCGTGTGATGTGATGGAGAAACCGGAAGCTGACTAAGTTACCCGAAGTATTCGGGAACAAGACCCCCCAAATAGAAGGAGCAGCAGCAACCTAGTGTAGTAAAGTACATCCTCCTCCTCTGACTCATTTGTGATAGTAGGGTGGAGCTGCTCTGGCGCTGTCTAATAGGGGATAACTGTATCCGACTGATCCCAGCCCTGGGATCCTCGGCCTCCGCCCTCAAACATGTGAGCATCTGAAGCAAATCTCAATACGCCTCGCGCGGAAAATGCCTCATGTTCGTAGGGAATAGAACAGGCAATCCATCGGCTGACTGGCCATATAAAATCTCTATATCCTGCAATGTAATAGTGGTCTCGCCAATGGGAAGGTGGAAAGTGTGCGTCTCAGGTCGCCACCGCTCAATCATGTCTGTGATCAAAGAATAATCAAGCTGTATCCGGCCAATGCGAATAATCCTGTAGAATCCCATCTCCTCCAGGTGATGGACGACTCTAGGATGTAAATCGCGCTCACTAAAGAACTCCCACAAGATATCCACTCTCCTAGCCCGGAATGTCTGTGTCAACAACTGGCCATCCCAGATATACTCCGATTAATGCTGGGTTGTAGGCCTAACAGATCCGAGGTCCTAGGGCCAGGATGTATGAGCGCATCTATGTCGTCAACTATAAAAATTATAAATTTTAATAACTTAATTGTACAAATTATCATTAATAGCTATGTATTTTTTATAATTAAAAGTTATATTTATAATAATTTAATTGTCCAAATTACTAACATATAGGTCCCGGACTCAATATTTTTAAGGCCCAGCGGCACCAAACTATTATTAATCGTTATGTATTTTTTTTATAATTTAAAGTTATATTTTAAATAATTTAATTGTACAAATTACTTATATATGGGTCTCGGACTCGATATGTTTCAGGCCCAGCAAAACCAAACTATTATTAATAGTTATGTATTTTTTTGTAATTTAAATTTACATTTATAATAATTTAATTATAAAAATTACTAACATATGGGTCCCGGACTCGATTTTTTTGATGCCCAGCGGCACCAAACTATTATTAATCGTCATATATTATTTTATAATTTAAAGTTATATTTTAAATAATTTAATTGTACAAATTACTTATTTATGGGTCCCGACTCGATATTTTTGAGGTCCAGCAACATCAAACTATTATTAATAGTTATGTATTTTTTTATAATTTAAATTTACATTTTTAATAATTTAATTGTACAAATTACTAACATATGGATCCCGGACTCGATTTCTTTTGAGGCCCAGCGGCACCAAACTATTATTAATCGTCATGTATTTTTTTTATAATTTAAAGTTATATTTTAAATAATTTAATTTTACAAATTACTTATATATAGGTCCCGGGCTCGATAGTTTTGAGGCCCAGCGGCACCAAATTATTATTATCCGTTATGTATTTTTATTATTTTATAATTTAAAGTTACATTTTAAATAATTTAACTGTACAAATTACTAATATATGAGTGCCGGACTCGATATTTTTAAGGCCTAGCGGCACCAAACTATTATTAATCGTTATGTATTTTTTTTTTTATAATTTAAGGTTATATTTTAAATAATTTAATTGTACAAACTACTTATGTATGGGTCCCGGGCTTGATATTTTCGAGGCCTAGCGGCACCAAACTATTATTAATCGTTATGTATGTTTTTATAATTTAAATTTATATTTTAAATATTTTAATTATACAAATTAATTATGTATGGATCCCAGACTCGATATTTTTGAGCTATCGGGTTCGATAATTTTAATAACTTAATTTTATAACTTAATTTTGAGGATCAACAATCCAAACTAAATACTACACATTTACGCTACAAGGCTCTAAAATTTACTAGCCTAAAAGAGTCTATATTTTACTACGCTAAAAAGGTCTGCATTTTACAACTAAAAAATAATATAAATTAAACAAATATATATAAATAAAATATTAACATGAAAGCACATATATTATCATACTAATCCGGATAAATTATACATACTAATTTCGGAAAATAACATAAACTAATTAAAACTAACATGCAATCTAATATACAAACCAAATAATACTAATATCCAACATACCTCGAATTTGATTTTTCACGGATGAAAAAGATGAATATTATCGCTCCAAACTCGTAAATTCACAACACCAACAACCTTTACTCGAGAGTGGGACCCACATGTTACTTCTACGATATAGCAGGGGGCCCAATTTTTTTTTTTTTTTTTAAAATCGGGCAGAATGTGGGGAAGGGGGGACCAAGCTTTTTAAAATATTGGGTGTGTTTGTGTGAGGAAGACGACGGGGGTTGAAGAAGGAGAAGAGTTTATATTAACAAATACAAACCCACTAATTGTAGCGTTGAATAGTCTCTGACATGTTCAACGCCACTTAGTGGCGTTGTATTTAACGCTGTTAAAATACAACACCGTTAATAGTGGCGTTGTATATACTATTTTTTTTTTAAACGTAAAAACTTTTAAGTCCAAAAGGACTTACTTTGGTTCCGGATTCTGTTGAGCAATATGTCCTTTTGTTAATAAAATAAGTGGCCCAAAATCATGAAAGTGTAGCGTAAGTTTACTCGGGTTTAATGTCTTGCACTAGTTAAAAGTAATTTTAATAAAGTCATATTTGTTCTTTTTTTTGGTCGAATAAAAATAGAAAAAGGGAAAAGTCTAAGCATTTTTTATTACTACTATTAATTTAAACGCTAGGCAAGTAGTAGGCACGCTTTAACTTCATGGAATTCCTTGCATAGTGTGATGTTTAACATTCAATAAATCAATTTAATAATATCATATCATGCCCATTAGTTTTAGTTAATTCTTAATTTAGTTAATCTTTGTTAAAATCGCGAATTCGCTTGCGTAGCGTGATAGTTGACTTTTTAATAATTTTCTAAACCAATTTCTTTGAATGTAGTAATTTTTTCCAAAAGTAATGATGTACTAATAATCTTCGCCATTACCGCGGATTTGCGTTGCGTAGTGCAGTTATAACAAAAATCAATGAAGTTCATTTTGGTCGCACATTCGCTTGTGTGGTGCGGTCAGGATAATTTTGTTCAAAATTTTCTAATAATCGAGAAATAAAAGCGAATAGGTAAAACATGAAATTCATATAAATCACAGTTCGTACATAATTAATATAAGCCTAGTTTAAAGTCAATAAAGTGACCGTGCTAGAACCACGAGGCTCGAAGAATGCCTTACACCATTTCCTCGGTCAATAGAATTCATTACCCGAACTTTATTTTTGCGGACCGATATAAAAGAGTCAAATATTCCTTTGAATAGGGACTCAAATAAAATGTGACTTGGAACACCCAAAAAAAATAATTCCAAATGGCGACTTTGAACAGTAAAATAATTCTGATTTCAAAAATTGTCACTTTAATTGAAATTTTTTTTTAACCCCACAACACATCACATATACTACCACTACATGATCTGGATTTCTTCTTTCCTTCGATTTTGTAAATGATACTCCTATATTAAACCAGCATAACACAAAACTTATACAATGATAAAAAGGATGGTGAGACTACTTCTTCACAACACAATAATATTGGCACTGGATTATAGGCAATTCAATATTAAAAATTTCTGAGGATAATCGACGCTTAAACCTGATAACATAGGTTGGCCTACAACTTTAATCAAAAAGGAAATGTAGGGTTTTTGCAAGTGATAAAAGGCACTAATTAATGATGGTACTTAGAGAGTTCAGAAAACTTGAGACGGGGTGTTGAAACTAAGTTTATGATTGTTGAAAAATATGGAAAGAGAAGATGAGAAAAAAAGTAAAAGGGTATAACTATATCCCTTAATGGAAGGTACTAATAATGGATTAAGAGTTTTTTAAGGTGGAATGTATATATTTTATAAACAAAACTTGTGTAGGTAGGGTATACTAAACATGAATATTTAGGGTAATAAAGTTTTTAATACTGTATATGAATAAAGAAATCCCAATTATTTAATCGTGGGTCATGGTCCATGGTAAAATAGCATGGTCTAGCTAGTTTTTGGAACGATCATTCAAAAATAGCCAGCGTTTACCAAGTCAATGAAAAATAGCTACTATTTTGCTGCAAAAAAGATCGGTCCAGTATAATATATTTGAGTTCGGTGCACCTATTTACGAACTTCTCTATGGCAACCCGACCCGTCGTCTCATGTGTTACTACTTTGTTTCCTCTGTTTACTGCTTCCCCATGTTTCGTTATCAGTATGTGGTGTGTGAGAGTTGATTTGGATTAATTTTGATAAGAAATAAGACACATAGTCTCTTTAAGGAAAGCTTAAGTTGGAAAAGTCAATCAGATGTTAACTTATGAGTTATAGGGCTAGGATGTGATATCCAGTGATTCGGTTAGTTTCGGGGGAGGTGATTTGTGACTTAAGAGTGCGATCGAAATTGATTTTGGAGGTCTGGTGTTGAATTTGACTTGAATTGGCGAAGTTAGTATTTTGGCGAATACCGATTGATAGGTGAGATTTTGATCCAAGACAGAATGGAATTCCAAGCGTTGTTGTAGCTTCTATATGTGATTAGTGATGTGCGTGCAAAATTTCAGGTCATTCAAACGTCGTTTGGTTAGATTTTTGATCAAATACGTGATTCGGAAGTTTTTAAAAAAACTTAGGAATGAATCAGATGGGAATTGATGATTTTAGTATTATTGGATGTGTTTTGATGATTGGAGAAAGTTTGAATAATATTTTAGGATGTGTTGGTGCTTAAAGTTGAGGTCCCGGAGGCCTCGGGGTAATTTCGGGTGGTCAATCGAACCATTCTTGAAATTTAAAAATAGCAGATTTTCAGCTGTTGGTGTTGCAGGGATTTGCCCTACGCGTTCGCGTGGGTGATGTCGCGAACGCGTAGAGGAGATGTGAGGTCTGGGTAATTTAGCCTTCGCGTTCGCATGGGGAGCTCGCGTTCGCGAAGGGCTGGGTCCTGGAAGCTACGCGTTCGCGGGGTCTAAGGCCGTGTTCGCGATTGGTGTGATCTCAGTGCATCTGTTCGCATGTTTTTATATGCGTTTGCGTAGAATGTCTCTAGTCACTGGAGTTAAAATGGAATTATACTACGCGTTCGGGGGAATAGTGTTGCGTTCGCGTAGGAGAGATTAGTTGAAGCATCGCGTTCGCGTGGGGTTAATGTTGGGGATTTAAATGTTGTACTTCACGTTCAAGAGGCAGTGGCCGCGAACGCGATGAAAGATTTTCCAGCTGAGCAGAAGGGTTTTAATTGATATTTCATCCACGAGCCTATGTTATTTTTCCTCCATTGTTGAGCGAGTTTGAAGCTTAAGAGAGCTAATTGAAGAGGGATTCAAGAAGGATTGATTGGAGGTAAGTTCCTTAGCCTAAATATACGAGATTATGTTAAATTTAACATGGAAATTGGTTGAAATTCATCAAAAAGGGGTAAAGCTAGGGCTTGAGTTTTAGATATTTCAAATTGGTATTGATAGGTCGTTTGAGCTCGGATTCGGGAGTTCATGATATGTACGGACTCGTGGCGAGACGAAAAATCCGGTAATGTGAGTTTTGTAATTTTTCGAGAAGTGGGCCCGAAGCTCGGGATTTGCTAGTTTCGAGATTTCTTCTATTTTTCAGTTTTTTTTTATTGGGTATTGTTTCCTTGGTATATAGTGATGTATTCGCTCTAATTTTGGTTAGATTCGACGCACGTGGAGGCCGATTCGAGGGGAAAAAGCATCGCGAGCTAGAGATTTCACCGGTTCAAGGTGAGTAATACTTCTAAATGATATCATAAGGGTTTGAAACCCCGGATTTGTACAATATAGTACTATATTGAGGTGACTTGCACGCCGGTTAGTGGGCGTGGGGTAGAGCACCACTGGGGATTGTGACTTGGTCGGTCCCGATTGATTAATTACTACGTATTTGACTAGAAACTATTTGTTATCACTGCTGTTTGGGCTGATTGCCATATTTGGGCTTTATGCCAACTATTTGAACCATTCGGGGATTATTTTTATAGTTTCCTCACTGTTTTGACTTATTACTTGAACGCAAACACGTTGTTTCTCCACAATTTGATAACTCAGCGGCTTTTACTCAAATTGAGTCTTAAATGATATTTTAAATAATAATTTGAGCCGAGGACTACTGTTTTACTAATGCCCGAGGGGCTTGTGATTGATATTCTGACTGAGTGTGGCCGATGGCCAAATATGAGGATACACTGAGGGATGTTAGGCCGAGGGCCTGCATGTGAGGAATATATATATATGGATCGAACTATACGCCGCAGTAGTATATATATATGGATCAGACTGCACGCCGCAATAATATATATATATATGGATCGGACTACACGCTGCAGTAGTATATTATATGGATCGGACTACATACCGCAGTATGTATATATATTGTTCACGCTTCCAAGCCTTATTGATAGCACTTGGGCTGTAGGAGCCCCTCCGGGGTTTGCACACCCATAGTGAGCGCGGGTACCCATATGGATTGGGCTGCACGCCGCAGCAATATATGGATTGGGCTATACACCGCAACGTTTATTTTGTGATACTATTTCTGAGAGTGACCTGAGAAAGAGAGCCCGAGGGTGCGAGAGTGTTGATGAGAGTGAGTCCGAGGGGCTGGTACAGTTTGAGATATTACCCAAGGGGCGAGCTTTATGTGCTCATTTTGCATACTTCTTGCCTTTTACCTATTATATTGTGGTATCTGTGCCCGAGGGGAAATTTTTTTGTGCTAGTCAGCACTAAGTATTTTGAAACAATTTTCGTAATTATTGAAAAGACCATTTTCAAAAGAGATTTGAACTGAGCCGAAACATTTCTAAAGATTTCATTGATTTCACTTTCTTTCTCAGAAATTGTACCCGTTTCTGTATAGCATGTTGGTTACTTTATGTGATTTCTTGCTGCTCAGTTATTATTTATTTTTATTACTCACTGAGTTGGAGTACTCACTTTACTCCATGCACACTGCATACAATTGCAGGTATTTATGCACCCGGTAGCGGGTATTGGTTATACGACGGCGGAGTTGTAGAGGTTTTAGCAAGGTGACTGCCAGCGCTCGCAGCACCCATGTTCTTTAATGTTATTCATACATCTTGTTCCGTGTATTTCTAGACTGTATAGTGGGAACTTCATTCTTATAGATGCTCGTAACTTGTGACACCCCGGTCAGGCTGTGTTGGGTTGTAAATATTGTTAGCTAACATCATTTAGGTTTATTTTGCTATTCATTATGTTTAATTATTTTGAAAAAGGTTTATTGACCAGTGCGGGTTTCGGGTCATGACAAGTTGATATCAGAGTCTGGGTTACTAGGCCTCACGAGTCATGAGCAGGTTTAGTAGAGTCTTGCGGATTGGTACGGAGGCGTCTGTATTGTAACGATCCGACCCGTCGTCACGGGAATTACCACCCCGTTACCTTGCGTTTACATATCTTATGCTTTTATATCGGTATTAGAATATATCAGGTGAGTTAGGAGTGATGCAGGTTGAGAATGAAGCAAATAGCATGTTTGGAGAAAGCTTGAATATGGGAAGTCAACCAAGAGTTGACTATTGAGTTAGAGTGTGTAACGACCCAACTGGTCGTTTTGAGCTACGGCGCGTCATTCAGTAGTTTGAGGCCATGAGCAGCTTCATCTCACGTATATTGACTTGTGTGTATGGTCAGAATTAAAATTCAATAAGTTTGGAGTCAAATCTAAATGGAAATTCTCCTTTTGAAAGCTTGAACTAGGATTGGAATTTTGAGTAAATGACATTGGAATTGGGATCTGAATGTTCCAGCATGCTCGTATGATGATTTTGAACTTTGGTGTATGTCCGGATTTGATTTTTGATAACCCGTGAGCATTTCGGCGTATATGGTGGAAGTTAGTATTTTAGAAGAATTTCATAAATTTTGGTTGGAAGGCATTTTAGAGTTATAGATGTCCATTTGGGATTTCCGAGACTGGGAATAGATCTGTACGGTGATTTTGGAGTTGGGAACGCGATCGGAAGTGAATTCGGATGTCCAAAGGTCATTTTGAAGTGATTTGGCTAAATTTTAGGAATTTGAAGGTTTATGAGAAAATTCGACCGGAAGTGAAAATTTTGATATCGGGGTCGGAATGCGATTCCTGAAAGTTGGTGCAAGTCTGTAATGTCGAATTTGACTTGTGTGCAAACTTTGAGTCAATTCGGATCGATTTTGGTAGGAAATGGGACAATTAATCTCTTTAAGGAAAGCTTAAGTTTGAAACGTCAACCCAACATTGACTTATGAGTTAGAGGGCTCGGAACTGAATTTCGATGATTCGGTTAGTTTCAGGGGATGATTAAGACTTAGGAGCGCAATCGGAAGTAATTTTGGAGGTCCGGTGAAGAAGTTAGCCTATTTTGGCGAAGTTGAAATTTTGGCGGAATCCGATCGATAGGTGATATTTTGATCCGGGAGTCGGAATGGAATTACGAAAGTTGCAGTAGCTTCCTTAGGTGATTTTGGATATGTTTGCAAATTTTCAGATCATTCGGACATCGTTTGGTCGGGTTTTTGATCGAACGTGAATTTTGAAAGTTTAAGTTTAAGTTTGAATCGAATTCTAGGATTTTGGTGATTTTTGATGTTTAAGGCAGCGTTTTTATGATCCGAGCAAGTTTGAATGAAGTATTAGGTTGAGTTTGAGTTTTTGGTTGTGGTCCCGAGGGTCTCGGGTGTGTTTCGGATGCCCAACGGGTCATTTTTGGAAGATTTTTGCCGTTTTGAACATAAATGTAATGATCCAAAGGTCTATTTTTAGTTCTAGAGAACCAAATTTGATTTCGAGAGTTCGAGAATTTAAATAATGAATTATAGAACTGATCCGGAAATTTTGGTTTAATTTCATCAAGTCGCGATTGGGTTTCTGACGCGAAATGTGATTTAATTGTTTAACGAGCGAAATTGATGTTGCACTGAGCAAATGAGATCCAAATTCAGTTTTGTTTGAACCACTGGATCCGTATCGAAATTACGGAGCCATAGGAAAAAGAATCATCAAATTCCGAGTTCGTATGATGGAGTTAAAGCTATTTTAGTGAAAATAAAAGTTGCTGCAATTATTTTGGATAGTTGCTGCATTTATTTAGCATCGTGAACAGTACCGGGCACGCGTGAACAGTGTCCAGCACGTGTGAACAGTGCTGGACGCATGAACAGTAATCGGGAAAAAAAAGAAAAATTTGGTATTTTAGCCACATCTTGAGTTCTAGAGCTCCAATTGAGGTGATTTTCGCGGGGTTGTTCTCGTCTCAACAAGGAGGTAAGTTTTATGGCCTATTTACGTTATTTTATCATGGAATCCTAGAGTATTTCACTGTTAATGGAAGATTAAAGGGGGATTTTAGCCCTAGGCCTAAATTATAGAAAATCATTGATTTGAATGGGCAAACGGAGTCCGATTTTGATAAATTTTATATACACGGACTCGTGTTGAGATAAGGAACCCGAATATATAACTTTCGTAATTTTTCAAGAAGCGAACTGAAAGTCGGGTTTTGGCAACTTGTGGGTTTTGGTGTATTTTGAATTGTTTCGATTGGGTAATGCCCAATTGGCCTATTTTGATGTAATTCTATTGATTTTTATCGGATACTACACCTGTGGAGGTCGATATTCGTGGCAAGAGAGTTGTCTCTTAGTGGTTTTGTACCGGAGTCGAGGTAAGTGGCTTGTCTAACCTCGTGTGGGGGAACTCCTAGGATATTATGTGATAATTTAAATGCCTTGTACGCGAGGTGACGGCGTGTACATGCGCTGGTTGTTGTAACACACACTTTACTTGAATCGTCAAATTCGTGATATACCTGTCCGTAGTTGATTAATTTATGATATTTACCTGACATTCGTTAGGGAAGCATGATTAGATATGATTTATCTGTCTAATTGCCAAATTGTCTTACTTGAACTTCTTGATAATTGTTGGCACTAGTTTTCGGTGAAGTTGTAGTTATGCATATTATGTTTTCTCTGTGCGTTTTCTTTATTTGTTGTGTTGGTAGACTGCGGGTTCAATTCCGGAGATCCAAGGGCAGCGGGTTCGATTCCGGAGACCCGGAGTTTATTGATATATTATTGAGATATGGACTGCGGGTTCGATTCCGGAGATCCCGAGTTATTGGTAGGGACTGCGGGTTTGATTCCGGAGATCCCGAGTTATTGGTAGGGATCGCGGGTTCGATTCCGGAGATCCCGAGATTTATTGAAATGTAGACTGCGGGTTCGATTCCGGAGATCCCGAGTTATTGGTAGCGACCGCGGGTTCGATTCCCGGAGATCCCGAGTTATTGGTAGGAACGCGAGTTCGATTCCCGGAGATCCCGAGTTATTGGTAGGGACCGCGGGTTCGATTCCCAGAGACCCGGATTTGTTATTGTTTGTGGACTGCGGGTTCAATTCCCGGAGATCCAAGGGCTGCGGGTTCGATTCCCGGAGACCCGGAGCTTATTGATATATTATTGAGATACGGACTGCGAGTTCGATTGCCGGAGATCCTGAGATCATTGAGATACACCCTGAGGTATTGAGACACGGGCTGCGGGTTCGATTCCCGGAGACCCAGAGATACTATTATTGGGACTGCGGGTTAAATTCCCGTAGCTCCTGGACTGTTGATTATAGAGTGGGATTGTGGGTTCAATTCCCACAGGTCCTGGACTTGTCAATTGATTTGCTACTTGTTGTTGGTTTAATTGTAGACTGTTGCGATAATCACTTTATTGTTGTTATTTAAAGATTATTGTCATTTAAACTGCTCATTATTATTATTGTCATTTTATTATTGATTTCTCTCAGTAGGGCCCTGACCTTCCTCGTCACTACTCCATCGAGGTTAGTCTTGGCACTTACCGAGTACCGCCTCGGTGTACTCATGCTACTCTTCTGCACACTTTTGTTGTGCAGATCCAGGTACATCAGGACAGGCTCATACTAGGTGATTCAGCAGTACATTTGGAGACCTCGAGGTATGATCTGCTACGTCCGCGGATCCGGAGGCCCTCCTTCTATTCCGATAGTATTAGTAGATGTTTTCCTTCATTTCGTTGTTAGATACTCTTTACACATAGAGCCACAGTTGTATACTCTCTTTTAGTCTGTGTTGCCCATGGGATTCCGGGTCTTGGTGGTGTTTTATATAGTGTGTTTGACGGGTGTATATGCCAAGCGGTACAGATTACATTTCCTTTTTATATTATTTTTCCGCTATTTATTATTTAATGTTCATAAACTTGTATATTTCGCAACGTGTTAGGCTTACCTAGTCGTGGGGATTGGGTGCCGTCATGACATGTTCACGATTGGTGAACTAGGGTCGTGACAAGTTGGTATCAGAGCTCTAGGTTCGTAGGAGTCACGGGACACAGACCGGTTACTTAGATTCTCGCTGATCGATACGGAGACGCCTGTATTTATCTACGAGAGGCTATGTAACAGTTTAGGAAACTCTTCAATTCTTTGAATTCCTTATCGTGCATCATTTATTCAGTTGGAGCTTATGTCATATTTTCTTTTGCATCCACTCGTGTATTGAAATTGTGCACTCGGTATCAAGTATGCGCCGACGGTTTGTGACGCTGCAGAGAGATCTCAAGGGAGTCAAGAATTTACTCAACCATTGTTACCGCGTGTCATCCATATCGATAATGCAAGAGAATTGAGAGATCTTCAATTGTGCACATGGGGGTGCACTAGGTTCTGACATTCGATTGATAAGTACGGTTTTGAGAATGTTTACTTAACTGCCTAATCGTCACAGCAATGGTAGAATCACAAGGTGGATGTAGATCTAAAGATAGTTTGTGGTAATAAAGACTATATGGTTCATATGAGATATCTATTTAGCGAAGGATTCAGCCAGCAGAGATACTGGGGGGATATGAGTTTAACTGTCTTAAGAAGGACATGTGCCAAACGAATGTCTTGGGCTATCTTATGATGAAGACGTACAAATGATAAAGGCTATTGTCATGGATTAGCAAGATGTGTCTTATGGATTTGTGCCAAGTGAAAGGATTTCACTATCAACGACCAAATTATGGGTCATGTATCATATCAGATTTGGCCTGCGCCGTATTTAAGTGCTATTCAAAAGTTCTTTGAAACCGGCGCATAGGCAAGAGTTGAGGCTTGTATGGTATGATGTTGGGACTTTTGATGTTCCTGTATCCCTAATAAATTCTACCTTTCATTATCAGCAGGGAAGATTTCGGTGAAGGCTACATGGTGCTTCGTAGGTGTGAGAATCACAATATGTTTTAAGCTGTCGCGGTAAATAATGCTCGATGCATGGAGCGAGAAGATGTTTGGTTGTATTGGGATGAGGTCATACCCTATGGTGTTAGAGTGCTAATAGAGCACAGGTGGTTATATTCGTTGGATCAAGTGAGTTGCGGTTGAATAATAGTAAATGACTCGAGAGAATGGTTCTAATGTGTTCGAGAGTCGTGTAATAGTGGCTTTGGGCTAAGTGGGAGAGTCCCACCACTTAAGATTGGGTTGCATGGTTAATTACCTGTGTGAATTTTGGATATTAGCGTATTAATGGGTTATTTGCAGCTACGGAAAAAGACCATGAGTGGTAATTTAAGTATATGAATTGTTGAATGCATGTTATGGTTATCCTTTCTGGCTCATGTTCAAACTTGAGGGAAAATTTATGATTTATGCCTCGTATAGGTGCAGGCTTCGCGGGAAGTGATTCCGCTGGGTGCTTTATCGAGAGGGTATTCATATGTTATAAAGAAATTCAGTAGAGTTGGTTGCGTACTGGGGCAAGTTAGAACCGGATGGTTCTCAATAGCGGTCCTAGTGAATTCAAGAGGTAAAGTGTAGTGCCTAATAATTTTGAATCATATAAGTACAGTTGAGGCTCAAGCCTTTAAAGCAACTTAGGAAGAAAGTACAAAAACAATCTATGATGTTTTGACTTGTGGTGTAGCATTTGAGAGGCGTGAAATGGTCGTCGTTCTTGAGATAGCATGGCCTCATGATTTCAGGTCATTCGGGGTGAGTGTGGTTGAAATAAGTTAGGTATTGAAGGGAGATATTTACATTATAGGGCAATCCAGGATAAACTGGAAGAAAGTAGATTGATTAGCCAAAGTTGAGTTGGCATATTGGTGCCAATGATCGGTTCATGTAATGTGATCGAATTATGCATGTGATTTGTGGCGGTGCATTTGAGGCTTGTCGGCCGCGGTGTTTGATGGTATTCTGAAGTATTCTTCTGTTAGGGCATGTTATGAGTAGGCAGATCTCGGAAAGGGGTATGGTGACTTGGACCACTACTTAGAGATTGGCATATACAACGGTAATGAGAACTCGCCTGTGTGTTGCTATAGTTCTCCTGAAGCGAGTTAAATGGGAAGTATTATGTGATGAAGTATTAGCCTATCGTCAGTTCTAGAGCTATGATGGAAATTGTGTGTATCGTATATCGGCACGTGGGGTGCAATGAGTAGTATGAAATTTGAAGTAAGGACCAAGGTCACAGTTTGGTCAATAAATGTGATATAAAGAGCTCGGATGAGCGGGAAAGGAGTTTCAGTGTTTTGAGTAAGATGGGTATTAACATCAGTATCATTTGAGGTCGGTGTCCTGTGAGAAAGGCTTTGCATCCCGGTTAGGGACTCCTGATCGCTTTTCAGTGTTAGTGCAGCCGGTGGGTTGAATGTGCAGGCCCGTTTAATTATTCGGAAGATGGTGGGAGCTTGCCCCACAAGAAGATTGTATAGCTGTGACATGTAGTCACTTAATTGGTTAAAAATTTAAACCAGTATGAGGATTTTGGTGATATCATCCATTTGAGAATTTATGCCCGGAAGGAACTCTGCTTATTGGGTTATAGACCTGTGAAATACTATTGATTTAACTTGGCACGACCAGGATAGACTTAAGGTCGGTGGATAGATTTAAATGTGAAAGTGAGCCTTGCATAAGGCCGTTTATGTTTCTTCCAGCAATGCGCCCTTTATGGAGGGATAGTCGCGGTTTTATTTTCGCGGTTAGTTAATTCATGTAAAGATATATTGCGCCGTATGAGTGTGAGACGGCTTGGTAAGTTCCTTATGTGTTGAGGTTCCGCTCAGCGGTGATGTTATATGAGCATGATGGCTCTTCGAGACTCAGATAATATATCGCACATCAGTTGTGCTTGAGTTTGTAGCGTATAGCGCTATATGTTTCCTTTTGTCTGATATTATGCACCTTAGTGTGCTTATGATCGATATTCAGCATTTTGATGTGATGAGATATTCAGCTCGACGTATGGCTCCTTGTGCGAGTTTTATACAGGGATCGGGTGGCACGCCGCCATGGTTATATTGTTCGCATCGGGTGGCACGCCGCCATGGTTATATTGTTTGGATCGGGTGGCACGCCGCCATGGTTATATTGTTTGGATCGGGTGGCACGCCGCCATAGGTATATTGTTGGGATCGGGTTGCACGCCGCAACAGTGTGATGTTTAATTCAGTGTCCATAATTGCTTTTATGTGTTCTGTTTCCTATTTTTCTGAGGAAGTCCATGTTAGTGTGAGAGTTGAATAGTTCTCTCTAGTGTTCGCCTTCCTTTTGTATCACGTACGAATTAGTAGCATATTGGAACATTGTGTCATCTTGCAGGGCTTTTGATTATGTCTGAGGTGGCTTATCGCCTGAACAGTTCGTAATGGTTGAGGTGAGATCATTGAATTCGAGATCAGTGTAATCTGAGCATATGAAATAAATTAAGGTGCTAAGACCATTGTTTAGTTCAGAATGAGGTAATGGTTCTTGTCAAAAGTATAGACTGAATGATTTGTTGACTTGGCAACTAAATATGAATTCCGATACATCTCTTCCGTCGTATCGGTGTTGTAAAAGCTAGAGCAAGACCTATGTAGGTCATGAGATGCAATGAGAGCATCAGATTTGTGGAATTTCGACTATTATATTTAAAGAATATTATTGTGGTCCCATGAGTAAAGTGATGCAAAGTGTGACTTCAACAAAGTTATGCAGCAGTCATGTATGGGTACATCGGGTGAAGAATGATATGGTGGTCGTATGATGGAAACATGGTAGGCAGGAAATTCCGGATGTTGGAATTGGGTCTAATGGCTTAATTACTCGAATAAAGGAGTATATCTATAGAGTTATCGAGCTAATGTGCTCAAATGAGTTGTGGAAGCGTAGGAAGTTGCATGAGATGTTAAACCAGTGATTTCAGACTACTTCAGTGTAGTTCTCAGCACGTTCGAGGACGAACGTATGTTTAATTGGGGAAGATTGTAACGACCCAACCGGTCATTTTGAGTTACGGCGCGTCATTCAGTAGTTTGAGGCCATGAACAGCTTCATCTCACGTATATTGACTTGTGTGTATGGTCAGAATTAAAAATTCAAGAAGTTTGGAGTCAAATCTAAATGGAAATTCTCCTTTTGAAAGCTTAAAGTTGAAGAAATGAACTAGGATTGGAATTTTGAGTAAATGACCTTGGAATTGGGATCTGAAAGTTCAAGCATGCTCGTATGATGATTTTGAACTTGGGCGTATGTCCGGATTTGGTTTTTGATAACCCGTGAGTATTTCGGCGTATATGGTGGAAGTTAGTATTTTAGAAGAATTTCATAAATTTGGGTTGGAAGGCATTTTACAGTTATAGATGTCCATTTATGATTCCGAGACTGGGAATAGATCCGTACGGTGATTTTGGAGTTGGGAACGCGATCGGAAGTGAATTCGGATGTCCGGAGGTCATTTTGAAGTGATTTGGCTAAATATAGGAATTTGAAGGTTTATGAGAAAATTCGACCGGAAGTGAAAATTTTGATATCGGGGTCGGAATGCGATTCTAAAAGTTGGTGCAAGTCCGTAATGTCGAATTTGACTTGTGTGCAAACTTTGAGTCAATTCGGATCGATTTTGGTAGGAAATGAGACAATTAATCTCTTTAAGGAAAGCTTAAGTTGGAAAAGTCAACCCAACTTTGACTTATGAGTTAGAGGGCTCGGAACTGAATTCCGATGATTCGGTTAGTTTCGGGGGATGATTTAAGACTTAGGAGCGCAATCGGAAGTAATTTTGGAGGTCTGGTGAAGAAGTTAGCCTATTTTGGCGAAGTTGGAATTTTGGCGGAATCCGATCGATAGGTGATATTTTGATCCGGAAGTCGGAATGGAATTCCGACAGTTGCAGTAGCTTCCTTAGGTGATTTTGGATATGTTTGCAAATTTTCAGGTCATTCGGACATCGTTTGGTCGGGTTTTTGATCGAATGTGAATTTTGAAAGTTATAAGTTTAAGTTTGAATCGAATTCTAGGATTTTGGTGATTTTTGATGTTTAAGGCAGCGTTTTTATGATCCGAGCAAGTTTGAATGAAGTATTAGGTTGAGTTTGAGTTTTTGGTTGTGGTCCCGAGGGTCTCGGGTGTTTTTCGGATGCCCAACGGGTCATTTTTGGAAGATTTTTGCCGTTTTGAACATAAATGTAATGATCCAAAGGTCTATTTTTAGTTCTAGAGAACCAAATTTGATTTCGAGAGTTCGAGAATATAAATAATGAATTATAGAACTGATCCGAAAATTTTGGTTTAATTCATCAAGTCGCGATTGGGTTTTTGACGCGAAATGTGATTTAATTGTTTAACGAGCGAAATTGATGTTGCACTGAGCAAATGAGATCCAAATTCAGTTTTGTTTGAACCACTGGATCCGTATCGAAATTACAGAGCCATAGGAAAAAGAATCATCAAATTCCAAGTTCGTATGACGGAGTTAAAGCTATTTTAGTGAAAATAAAAGTTGCTGCAATTATTTTGGATAGCTGCTGCATTTATTTAGCAGCGTGAACAGTACCGGGCACGCGTGAACAGTGTCCCGCACGTGTGAACAGTGCTGGACGCATGAACAATAATCGGGAAAAAAAGAAAAATTTGGTATTTTAGCCACATCTTGAGTTCTAGAGCTCCAATTGAGGTGATTTTCGCGGGGTTGTTCTCGTCTCAACAAGGAGGTAAGTTTTATGGCCTAATTACATTATTTTATCATGGAATCCTTGAGTATTTCACTGTTAATGGAAGATTAAAGGGGAATTTTAGCCCTAGGCCTAAATTATAGAAAATCATTGATTTGAATGGGCAAACGGAGTCCGATTTTGATAAATTTTATATGCACGGACTCGTGTTGAGATAAGGAACCCGAATATATAACTTTCGTAATTTTTCAAGAAGCGTACTGAAAGTCGGGTTTTGGCAACTTGTGGGTTTTGGTGTATTTTGAATTGTTTCGATTGGGTAATGCCCAATTGACCTATTTTGATGTAATTCTATTGATTTTTATCAGATACTACACCTGTGTAGGTCGATATTCGTGGCAAGAGAGTTGTCTCTTAGTGGTTTTGTATCGGAGTCGAGGTAAGTGGCTTGTCTAACCTCGTGTGGGGGAACTTTCACCCCTAGGATATTATGTAATAATTTAAATGCCTTGTACGCGAGGTGACGGGCGTGTACATACACTGGTTGTTGTACCACACACTTTACTTGAATCGTCAAATTCGTGATATTCCTGTCCTTAGTTGATTAATTTATGATATTTACCTGGCATTCGTTAGGGAAGCATGATTAGATATGATTTATCTGTCTAAATGCCAAATTGTCTTACTTGAACTTCTTGATAATTGTTGGCACTAGTTTTCGGTGAAGTTGTAGTTAAGCATATTATGTCTTCTCTGTGCTTTTTCTTTATTTGTTGGGTTGATGGACTGCGGGTTCAATTCTATTGAGATATGGACTGCGGGTTCGATTCCCGGAGATCCTGAGTTATTGATATATTATTGAGATATGGATTGCGGGTTCGATTCTCGGAGATCCTGAGATTTACTAAGACATGGGCTGCAGGTTCTATTCTCGGAGACTCAGGGGTACTGTTAATGGGACTATGGGTTCAATTCCCACATGTCCTGGACTTGTAAATTGAGTTTTGTTACTTGTTGTTAGCTATACACGGTTGTAGCAATCACTTTATCGTTGTCATTTCAGAATTTATTATTCTTTAAACTGCTTATTATTGTTACTATCATTTGGTTATTGCTTCTCTCAGTATGGCCCTGACCTTCGGGTTCGATTCCCGGAGATCCCTGAGTTATTGGTAGGGACTGCGGGTTCGATTCCCGGAGATCCTGAGATTTATTGAAATGTGGACTGCGGGTTCGATTCCCGGAGATCCTGAGATTTATTGAAATGTGGATCGCGGGTTCGATTCCCGAAGATCCTGAGATTTATTGAGATGTGGACTACGGGTTCGATTCCCAAGATCCTGAGTTATTGGTAGGGAATACGGGTTCGATTCCCGGAGACCCAGGGGTACTGTTAATGGGACTGTGGGTTTAATTCCCACAGGTCCTGGACTTGTTAATTGAGTTGTTACTTATTGTTAGTTTACTTGTAGATGGTTGCCGTAATCACTTTATTGTTGTTATTTAAAGATTATTGTCATTTAAACTGCTCATTATTGTTATTGTCATTTTATTATTGTTTTCTCTCAGTAGGGCCCTGACCTTCCTCGTCACTACTCCATCGAGGTTAGGCTTGGCACTTACTGAGTACCGCCGTGGTGTACTCATGCTACTCTTCTGCACACTTTTATTGTGCAGATCCAGGTACATCAGGATATGCCCGTACTAGGTAATTCAGCAGTACATTTGGAGACCTCGAGGTATGATCCGCTACGTCCGCGGATCCGGAGGCCCTCCTTCTATTCTGATAGTATTAGTAGATGTTTTCCTTTATTTCGTTGTTAGATACACTTTACACATAGAGCCACAGTTGTATACTCTCTTTTAGTCTGTGTTGCCCGTGGGGTTGCGGGTCTTGGTGGTGTTTTATACAGTGTGTTTGACGGGTGTATGTGCCAAGCGGCAAATATTACATTTCCTTTTTATATTATTTTTCCGCTATTTATTATTTAATATTCATAAACTTGTATATTTCGCAACGTGTTAGGCTTACCTAGTCGTGGGGACTGGGTGCCGTCATGACATGTTCACGATTGGTGAACTAGGGTCGTGACAGAGTGCTCGGAACCAGATTCTGATGATTCGACTAGTTTCGGGGGATCATTTATGACTTAGGAGAACAATCAAAATTGAAGGAGGTCCGGTGTAGTTTTAGGCTTGAATTGGCGAAGGTTGAATTTTGGCGAAAACCGGATAGTAGGTGAGATTTTGATCCGGGGGTCGGAATGGAATTCCGACAGTTTATGTAGCTTCTTTATGTGATTTTGGATATGTCTGCCAATTTTCGGGTCATTCGGACATCGTTTGATCGGGTTTTGGATTGAATGTTAGTTTCGGAAGTTTTGAAGAAACTTAGGCTTGAATTCGTGTGTAAATGGTGATTTTGATGTTTAGGATGGTGTTTTTGTGATAGGAACAAGTCCGTATCATGTTTTTGAGTATGTTGGTGGTTTTCGTTGGGGTCCCGGGGGCCTCGGGATGATTTCGGACCATCAACCGGGCATTTTGAACTTGGCAAAATCTGCAGAAAATTGCAGGTTACTGCCCAGGCATTTAAGCCTTCGCGTTCGCGAGGAGGGGTGTCGCATTCGCATAGGCCAGGGGTGTTGAGCTTCTTGATCGCGTTCCAGTGGTCGCGTTCACGTAGGTGCATGAGGGTGAGGCTTCGCGTTCGCGGGAGGAGTATCGCGAACGCGTAGAAGGAAAATGGGCGGCTAGGAATTTTGTTCATCGCGAATGCGTGGTGGAGTTCGCGTTCGCGTAGGGTAAGTCAAAGTCGAGCATCACGAACGCGTGGGAGTCGTCGCATTCGCGAAGAGTAAAAGGGAGCTGTTCATCGCGAACGCGTGAGGGCTCACGCGAACGTGTAGAACAAAATATTCTGGCAGTGAATAAAATCACAGAACAGAGAGCTCGCGGGTTTACACCCCCAAAATACAATTTTGAGCCCTAGAGAGAAGAAAACTCGAGGAAAACACTGAGAAACCATCGGGTATTCATCGGAGGTAAGCTTCTTGACTCAAAAACATAATTTTATGGTAGGATTAACATCAATCTTCATGAATTTGGGTAGAATTTTGAAGAAATGTGGTCTAGGTATTAAAAACGGGATTTTGAGTTTTGGAAGGTCATTTGAACTCCAATTTCGATAAATTTTATATGCACGGACTCGTGGCGAGACGAGTATCGCGTTGATACTAATTACGGAATTTTCCGAATAGTGAGCCCGGGGTCGGGTTTTACCAACTTAGTGTATTTATGCGAATTCATGTAAATTGAAATGGGTTATGATTCGTTGACCCGTATTTGATATAATTATTGTGGTTTGATTAGATTCTACGCACGAGGGAGCTAAATTCAAAGGAAAAGGCATCGCGGACGAGTCTACGACCGGCTAGAGGTGAGTAGTTTGTGTATATGGTAGCTTGAGGGTTCGAAACCCCGGCTTAGCACATTGTGATGCTAGTAGGGCGTGGCTCGCACACCGTGGCAGGTGCGGGATTGATTGTGACCGGGGATTGAGACTTGGTCCATCCCGGAAATGAATAATATGTTATTAGTGTTGGAAATACACTGTATTTTATATAATTGTGGGCTGTAAGGCTTGTTTGGGGCCTTGTGCCGACCTGTAGCGTCCTTAGAGGACAATATTTACGTGATAGCTATATTTGCTTAAATCACTGATCTCAGTCCTGGAAATTGAAATCACTCTATTGAAATGTTAAGTCACCGGTTTTTGCAAATTAGATAAAAGTTAAGTATTTTTTTCATAAATTATGAACTGGAAATTGGAATTAAGAAAAATGAATTGTTTTGTAACTTATCTGATTGATGTGGACTGAGGATGGATCGGGCTGCACGCCACAGCGGTTGATATGAGGATCGGGCTGCACGCCGCAACAGTATTGCGCTTGGGCTGTAGGAGCCCCTTCAGAGTCTGTACACACCCCCAGTGAGCGCCGTCGACGTTAAATGGATCGGGCTACACGCCGTAGCGGTTATGTGCATTGCATTGCATCTTTATTTGTTGAAATTACTCTGTGGTAGCTGTATTGTACTGTTGATGCTAGTTCGTAGGAGATTCGAACTGTAGTGTAGCTTCATATTGTGGTATTTTGTGGATTTCCTACTTTCAGCTGCTTTTATATATTTATTACTCACTGAGTACTTAGTACTCACCCCTACTCACTACACCTTTTGTGTGCAGACTCAGGTACTCAGGAGCAGTAGCCAGGCATTTCCAGCGTTTGCAGTGTCATACCGAGTTGCTGAGGTAGCTACCGACGTTCGCAGAACCTAGCTTCTCCTCCTCTTTTCAGTTGCTATTTTATATTCAGACTTGAGTATTTCTAAACAGTATTCTCTATTTTCTATTGGGTTTGTTAGAGGCTCTAGACTTGTGACTCCAGATCTTTGGAAGTGTCAGTATTTTGTTCATTATTATTATTATTGGAGTCATTTGACTCATATAGTCTTCTTGAAATGTCCATTTGGGACTGATAGTCGTTGTGATAAGTAATAGTTGGTCTGGTTGGCCTAGCTTAATTGTTGGGCGCCATCACGACCGGATTTGGGTCGTGACATGTATATATCCTCGGGAGGCTGCAGAACCTTTAGGAAAAACTACCCATTCTTGGAATTCTTATTGTACGTACTTGATTCAGTTTGAGATATAACTCTTGAAATTCCTCCCACACGTCTACATGCGCACTGAGCACTCCGTATTGTATGTGCCTTGATGGCTTGTGATTCCCCGATCGAGGGGTGAGAGGTAACCATTATGAGTATGTTGGGCCAGTCTGGAGGACTTGAGGCATGATTTTTGCCTATGGCTTGAGCACCGAGGTGCTGATTGTGTGAGCAAGTGTTTTGAACTTATATGTTCAGTATTGACCTTATTAGCCGATATGGCGGTTGGATGTCCATGTTTTGAAATTTGAGAATTTGGTTTGCTTAGAAAGTGGACTCAGCTGATATGGGGATGAATGCAAGGTTTGTCGAGGATTTCAGTACTAGATGATCTGTGTTCTCACAAGCTTATAGATGATTTGAGTTTGATCTCACTATGTTATTGTGGTATCATTAGAGAAGGTGTTATAGGTTATTGAGTGTGTCCTGATATAGGGCTCCGAGCCAAGTTGGGGAGGTTGCTGTTGATTAGCTGATTGTACGGTTATGTGCTATGTTGGTTCCGTTTCGAGGTATACTGGCGGATTAGTTCTGGTTGCAGAAATTGAGCCGAGGATGGCACAAGTGAAGAAATGTTTTGACAAAGTTTATATGGTGCTTCGTAGGTGTGTGAAAATAATAGGATGTCTTGAGCTGTTGATGATAAAGAATGCTCAGTGTATAGAGAAGGAAGATGTTTGTTTGTATTAGAATGAGATCATATCATGCGGTGTCGAAATGCTTATAAAGCACGAGTGGTTCTGTTTATTGAGTCAGGTAATTTGTGGTTGTATAAGAGTGAATGACTCTTGAGAATGGTTTTAGTGTGTTCAAGATTCTACATGTAACAATCAGGTACCTTAAGGTCGTGTATGTGGTTAGAGAATGTGTTTCCATTAGAAAAGATCGAGACTTGTGGTATTTTATGTTAATTATGGGATTCTATGTATCAGTAATTGGAGAGTAATGGTAACGAATTCAGATTCGTGAAAGTTCTTCAAGTAAAGTATTCTGGAACGTGGTATTTCTGTTTATAAAGTTTGTGAGGGTATTTAGTGGTCTATGGGTCTTAGACAGTGTGGTCTTATGTTCAAGTTCCGTATGACAAACCTAGGTTGAGGTATTGTGGTGCTACAGCAAGGAGGAATAACAAGTTGATGATGGATCAGATGGGAAATTTGATAGACGGAATAGCTTGATAATAGACGAATCGGTATGGTAAGAGTATGATTAATTCTTCGTATGTGTTCAAGGTAATGAGCTTTTATAGGCGTGTTGCAGCAATGCTCTTGAGTCTTGACAGCTTGCTCAGCCTGAATTGGATAGAAAGATTCAGTCTTGGCAGTTTAGTTTGTGGTTAGGAACAGGGAGATGGAGTTCTCATGCTATCCTAGTATGGTATGGTATATGCGATATGTCATGGGGAATTGGGATTTGTGTGTGTGAGGTTACGGTTCAGTAATGGAAAGTCATTAAATTTTTAAGTAGCACGGGCATCTGCAGGTGATCAAAGAATTGATCTTCAAATGATTAAGGAAAAATGGTACTGCTATCATAGTGATTTGGCAAGGGTATATGTTTCAGAAAGAGGGCAATGTACTTAAGTTGATGGCACTTTGGGGGTATTGCAGCATTTTCTTGTTGGATCGACTGTTGATAATTGAGTTTGCTGATGGCACTGGGAAATTTTAGAATATCTCTCGTGGGATGAATGGGTACTTGATGTGAGATATATTTTCCTACGATGGAATTTGGGATCGGGTACAGTGATTTGTGTGCTATATGGAGTCGGAGACTAGGAGTTCTCAGGTATAGACTATATAGTGGTTGTGGATCGTGTGTATTTAGCACCGTTTAACGACTATTGGGATTTGGAGACCCAAGTGGATCTTTCTTTGCTTGGTGTATTAAATTTTGGATATGATATTGGGGTGTAGACGGGTTGTCTCGGTGTGGGGTTAATCTAGACTATTGTGCTATGGGCTATGTCGAAAATGCCACAATTTACGTGGCAAGGTGCATTGGATTATATTCTAGAAGAGTGGTGTGCATTCCTAAGATTAGCGACGACTGGGAAGGATTACTTTCTTAATTGAGTCTTCGTGGTGGATGTCAATGCAAAGATTTCTTCCATTGATTCAGTTCCGGTATTAAGAGACTTTTTCGGATGCATTTCTTGTGGCCAGGCATGTCGCCGGGCGAGATTGTGAATTTCAGTATTTATTTGGTGCCAAACACCGTATCGTACAGCTCTGGCAGGAGTTATAGTAGTGGGAGGAGCAGCTCCAGGCTTCTTGGTATTGAATTTATTGGCAGGCCAATGTGGCTATGTATTTAGCTTGAGTTAGCTTGGTTAGTCCCGAGTCGTATTGTTGAGGGATAGGTTGATTCGATTGTTCTTGAATTGGTTGGCGATTTGGAGAGATCCATGAGTTGCTTTCTGTGCTATGAGTTTGTCATGATTTGTTGGATTTGGGCACAAGTGGTGCGGTTCTATTGAGGATTCATGGAGGAAGTCGAGCTGTCACTCCCCAAACTTGGGGAGGCGTGGCTGGCACTCGGTGCCGTAGTGGCCCAAGCGAACCACTATGTAACTCATTCATTCCTTTTGTAACTATCATGGGCCAATATGACCACCACTCATAATGTACAATTGTAAGTGGGCAAATGTTATATCAACGAACCATCGTTCACAAAAACATGAGTGCATATGGGCCGTCAAGGCCTCTAACATACTGTACATAATAAACCCCTCTAAAATTATTTGACATAAAATGGGACAGGATACCGGCTTACCCATAAGTCTGTAGCAAAATTCCGACACGGTGACTCATAGACTTGGCAACACTTCGAATGAGGTGGAATCTTACCGATCCTTCACTGAATGCTAACCTCGTTTACTGTGAGGGCTCTTCAAACTGATTGTCTATACCTGTAGGCATGAATGCAGCGTCACCAACAAAAGGACGTCAGTACAAATAATGTACCGAGTATGTAAGGCAGGGAAACATAAATAAGAATAGTAATGTAAAGAGAGATAGAAGAGATACACCCTGTAACATCTGAGTGCATATGGGGACTACTGACACGAAATGCATAATACATATATATACATAAACTTACAAAAATCATTCGCCTCTGTGGGCGTCATCATTATCATATCGTATCTGGCCTCATAGAGGACTCGGTAAAATCGTATTCGGCCAGATGGAGCTCGGTAAACCCAACTGATCAGTAGTTGCACAATAGGTGACGTACCCGGCCGACTATAGTGCGGTTCGGTAGAGTAAAATATATATATATGGCATGTTCTACTGATGTAATCACATTCTAAACCTTTCAGAGTGACGTAAGATCGTTGCGCCTTCGACTAACATTATGGACATCATACCATCAATATGAACTTCACTAGGACTCAAGGATCATACATACTTTCTTAGAATGAATTTATACGGAAAGAACAACATGGACAACCTTAATTGTTATGAGTAGATTCATTATGAAATAACGTATTCATTTCACATTAGATCATGCCAAAAGAAAGAAGTACCTTAACATACCTGGACCGATTCTCTGATCGATTTTCTTGACAATCCCTCTAACTCTCCTTTATTTGGAATAAGAAGTATTTAATCGGTTGTTGGTCCACAATTGGCAGAACATCACTTGCTCAGCAGATTGGTGACAAATATCAGAAGACTTCCTCAACATTAGGATCCATAAAGTACGCAAGAAGTCAGGAAAACATTTGGATCGAAAGATTTGTAACTTTAGAGAAATAAACAATGCTAATAAATTGCCGGAATATCACTGCTGGAATCTTCTGGACATAATTAAAGATGTAAATCAACTTCTAATATGCTGGAAATGTGAAGAAAAGTTGGTCGGACGATGAGAAATCTGAAAACTCTTATTACTATCGGTATTAAATTGACGTTAATTTTTTTCTAGAAAGCACCTGAGCATAGTGGCAAGGCTCGATGGCTTCCCCATCAATTAGAAAATTGGAAAAAAGTTGGTTGTAGCGCAGAGAACTTCGTCATAAAACTCAGACAAAGGGTGATTGAAAAGCTTTACCTTTTAGTGAGAACCAATAATGAAAAAGTTTTCTTCTCGGATACATAACAATACATGAGATTTTCAACGTAAAGGCTTTCAATATGACAACTTTTCGTTTTGTCCTTCGTTCGTTTATTTTTAATCCTTTTTACGTGTAATCAAGACAAGCCATGTCTTAATACTCATTATTCATGTTGATGCCATGTGGCAACTCATAAAGGATCCTTATCCATTTATTAGATAATTAGATAACGTTCCGTTATTCGATAATTAATTAATTATTCGCATATTTAAAAATTATCTTAAATTACTTAAAATTTTACTTATTTTTTATTTAATACATTATATACATCCTACCGTCATGATCATATGGTACGACATAAAATAAAATACATACACTACTATTCTTATTAAAAGATAATAGAAGTAAATTAAAAATAGACATATAAATAAAATCTTTGAATACTTTTATACTATGGGTGTGTTTGGTACGAAGGAAAATGTTTTCCAGGGAAAATGTTTTCCTAAACACACCCTTCATGGAAAATGAGTGATTTTATCACTTATTTTCTCTTGTTTAGTTGGTAAGTGGAAAATATTTTCCGGAAAATATTTTCTATGTTTGGTTAGAGAATAAAAAATAGCTTTTTTAGAAAAATATTTTTTTTGCAACTCTCCTACCCCTCCCCCACCCCTCCCCTTCCCGAAGTCTCTAAAAATTGACACAATCTAAAGGAACTAATGTAATGCTTTACTTTTTAATGCAAAAATCGGGTATTTTCGAATCGGTAAATTTATAATTTCTAAACCCGTAAACTTCCGAACTCATAATTTTGGAACTTGTAAAATATTGAGTCTTTAAATGATAAATAATAAAATAAAAAACTAAAAAATATATTTTAAAATTTTTTCGGGGAGAGGGGGGGTGAGGCTGGGGCGGGGGGGGAAAATCGAAAAAAAATAAAAATTTAAATTACAAAAAAAAAGTAATTTTTTTTGTGGGGGGTGTGGGGGAGGGTGGGGGTGGGGGGAGGGGGTAGGGAGTGGGGGTGGGTGGTGCAAAAAATAAGAAAACAGAAATTTAAAATTATAGAAAAAAAATTAAGGTAAAAGAAATTTTTTTTTGCGGGGTGGGGTGGAGGGGTAGTAGGGTGGATGGTAACGGAAAAACTGAAATTTTTCTAAAAAAAACTGTTTTTTGGAGAGGGGGTGGGGTGGGTTGGTGAGGGTGAGAATGGTTGAGAAGGAGCTTTGGAAAATGTTTTCCCTTCTTTTGATAAGGAAAACATTTTCCTCCAATTGGAGGAAAATGAATTGATAAGGAAAATATTTTCCAAAACATTTAAGCCAACCAAACATGGGAAAATTGGAAAACATTTTCCAGAAAATGTTTTCCTTCATACCAAACACACCCTATGTCAAATATGAATTGATGTTAACAAATGAATTTTCTTAATTATTTTATTAATAGGTAAAAGAAGTCTCAACTCTAAACAAAGAAAATTGTGTCTCTCTATCTCGACTTGATTTATAAAAAGCTTATTCCAAATTTTTTAATGTATCGCGCGAAGCGCAAATAAATTTATTAGTTTAAAAATATTCATGTAAATATATATATACTCTCTATCTCGACTTGATTTATAAAAAGCTTATTCCAAATTTTTTAATGTATCGTGCGAAGCGCAAATAAATTTATTAGTTTATATATATATATATGTATATATATATATATATATATATATATATATATATATATATATATATATATATATATATATATATATATATATATATATATATATATATTACTTCTTGTTTTCTAATTTCATATAAAGAGTACAAATTTTCGTACGCTTAATTCTTAAAATGGTAAAAATATAACTTTATTTTCTTGTGATAAAAATAATTCATATCTTTACAATAAAGAGAATCTCATAAATTTTTCTCATATTATTTGTATAATTTAAAACATATACGAAATTAGTAATATTAATAACTATATAAAATCATATATATTTTTTTAAACAACTTTTTTTTATATAAAAAAGTTTCACCCAAAATACCATATCAAATATATATTAACGGTGTCAATGTTGTTAAACTTACGGGATATAACACGAGCGGTAAGAGTAATTGAGTGTTGCTCAGTAAATGGAGTATTGGTTATGGCCTATCGGGTTGCATGTCATATGTTATTGGTTTCACCGTGGATGTAATGAATTGCTTTGGTTTCAGACATAAAAAAAAAAATTGTGCGTGACTGTTGATTTTGAGCATAGCGACTTGAGGTGCTTATTTTGTAACAGTGTTAGGATAGGATCGCGCATTGTAGCGAGGCTACGTAGAGTTATGACCTCGAGGTAGATTCATATGTTCTATTCTATGATGCGAGATGGGGTCCCAACCTTGCGTTGTGATGGTATTGAGGAATTGGAGTTACAACTCCTTCGTTTGAGTCATTTGTCATGATTTGAGTAAGTTCAGACTGTTTTTCATTGGTGCGTGTATTATGCAAGATGTGGCTTAGGCCTGTGTTGAGGTGTCATATCACCAGAGTGGTGTGTTGGAGTCGAGCGGATCGTTGGAGTCATTGATGAGTACAAACAGGTTTGATCTCAGCTTGTTAGAAAGATAATATCGAGATTTGACCCGGAAATCGATTGTGATATTAGTCAAGGGAAGTGGTTTCAGAAATGGTTGATATGAGAAATGGTTACGGTTTATCGCGTGTTTCATTTATTGTTGGCAGTATGTAAAGGTGTTGGAATAAGACTTCAGATAAATAAGGGGTTTTCTACCGATATTTGGTTGTTGTGGGTAATTACAGAGAAAAGAATTATCGGTTCGAGTGCTTGGATTATGTGGTATATCATATGATTTCACCTGAGGTTGCAGGTATGGTTTATTACAGTTGGTTCAGACTTATTCTGAGTATAGATGTGAGGTTCTGGTCTTATGTATGATTTCGGGAAGTGAATGTGGTTCTACGGTTTATGGTCTAGATGGGTTGTGAGATTTCAGCTATGTTATGTTATCGGACCTATGCAAGATAAGGTGACATGGGATCAACTCGGGTATATTCTTGGTAAGGTTATTCAGCTGTTGGTTTGCTTCTAGGACAACTCTAGGTACACTCGAGGATGAGTGTTTATTTAAGTTGGGGAGGATGTGATGATCCGACCTATCGTCTTATATGTTACTGCTTCGTTTCCTCCGTTTATTACTTCTTCATGTTTTGTTATCAGTATGTGGTGAGAGAGAGTTGATTTGAATTGATTTTGATAAGAAATGAGACACTTAGTCTCTTTAAGAAAGACTTAAGTTGGAAAAGTCAATCGGATGCTGACTTATGAGTTATAGGGCTCGGATGTAATTTTTGGTGATTCGATTAGTTTCGGAAGGCGATTTGTGACTTAGGAGTGCAATCGAAATTGATTTTGGAGGTCTGGTGTAAAATTTGGCTTGAATTGGCGAAGTTAGTATTTTGGCGAATTTCGGTTGCTAGGTGAGATTTTGATTCGAGGATCAAAATGGAATTCTGAGAGTTATTGTAGCTTTGATATGTGATTTATGACGTGTATGCAAAATTTCAGGTCATTCGGAAGTTTTTTAGTTCGGTTTTTGATCGAATGCGTGATTCGGAAGTTTTTAAAGAACTTAGGCTTGAATCCGATGGGAATTTATGATTTTAGTATTGTTGGATGTGTTTTCATGATTGGAGCAAGTTTGAATAATATTTGAGGATGTGTTGGTTCTTAAGGTTGAGGTCCCGGGGGCCTCGGGGTGACTTCAGGTGGTCAATCAGATTATTTTTGGACTTTAAGAATAGTAGATTTTCAGCTATTGGTGTTGCAGGGATTTTCCCTACGCGTTCGCGTGGGTGATGTCGCGAACGCGTAGAGGAAATGTGAGGTTTGTGTAATTTGGCCTTCGCGTTCCCATGGGGAGCTCGCGTTCACGAAGGACTGGGTCCTGGAAGCTACGGGTTCGCGAGGTCCAAGGTCGCATTTGTGATTGGTGTGATCTCAGTACATCGCATTCGCATGTTTTTATACGTGTTCGCATAGAAGGTTTCTAGTCAGTGGAGTTAAAATGGAATTATATTACGAGTTCGCGGGCGTTGTGTTGCGTTCGCGTAGGAGAGATTAGTTGAAGCATCACGTTCATGTGGCTAATCATGCGTTCGCGTAGGGTTAATGTTGGGGATTTAAATATTGTACTTCACGTTCGCGAGGCAATGGCCACAAACGTGATGAAGGATTTTCCAGCTAGGCAGAAGGGTTTTAATTGATATTTCATCCGCGAACCTATGTTATGTTTCCTCCATTGTTGAGCGATTTTGGAGCTTAAGAAAGTTAATTGAAGAGGGATTCAAGGAGGATTGATTGGAGGTAAGTTTCTTAGCCTAAATATACGAGATTATGTTAAATTTAACATGGAAATTGGTTGAAATTCACGAAAAAAGGGTAAAGCTAGGACTTGCATTTTTTATATTTCAAATTGAGATTTAATAGGTCATTTGAGCTCGGATTCGGGAGTTCTTGATATGTACGAACTCAGCGAGACGAGGAATCCGGTAATATGAGTTCTGTAATTTTTCAAGAAGCGGGTCTGGGGCTCGGGTTTTGCTAGTTTCGAGATTTCTTCTATTTCTCGGTTGTTTTCGATTAGGTATTATTTTCTTTGGCATATCGTGATGTATTCGCTCTGATTTTGGTTAGATTCGACACACGTTGAGGCTGATTCAAGGGGAAAAGGCATCGCGAGCTAGAGATTTTACCAGTTCGAGGTGAGTAATACTTGTAAATGATATCATGAGGGTTTGAAACCCCGAATTTGCACACCATAGTACTATATTAAGGTGACTTGTACGCCAGTTAGTGGGCGTGGGGTAGAGCACCGCTAGGGATTGTAATGTGTTCCGGCCCGATTGATTAATTGCTGCGTATTTGACTGGAAACTATTTGTTATCACTTTTGTTTAGGCTGATTGCCATATTTGGGCTTTATGCCAACTATTTGAACCCTTCGGGGATTATTTTTACAGTTTTCTCACTATTTTAACTTATTACTTGAACTCAGTCACATTTTTTCTCCACTATTTGATAACTTAGCCGGTTTTACTCAAATTGAGTCTTAAATAATATTTTATATGATAATTTGAGCCGAGGACTACTGTTTTACTAATGCCCGAGGGGCTTGTGATCGATATTCTGACTGAGTGTGCTTGAGGGACAAATGTGAGGATAGATTGAAGGATGGGAGACCGAGGGCCTGGATAAGAGGACTATATATGGATCCGACTGCATGTCGCAGTAGTAGATTATATATATGGATCAGATTGCATGCTGCATGGATCGGACTACACGCCGCAGTAGTATATATATGGATCGGATTGCACGCCGCAGTAGTATAGATATGGATCGGACTGCACGCTGCAATATGTATATATATTTCTTAGGCTTTCAGGCCTTATTGATAGCGCTTGGGCTGTAGGAGCCCCTCCGGAGTCTGCACACCCATAGGAGCGTGGGTACCCATATGGATCGGGCTGCACGCCACAACGATTATTTTGTGATACTATTTCTGAGAGTGACCTGAGAAAGAGAGCCCGAAGGGCCGAGAGTGTTGATGAGAGTGAGCCCGAGGGGCTGGTACAATTTGAGAAATTGCCCGAGGGGCGAGCTTTATGTGCTCATTTTGCGTACTTCTTGTCTTTTACCTATCATACTATGGTATTTGTCCCCGAGAGGGGGGGATGAGGGTGAACTTTTTGTACTAGCCAACACTAACTATTTTGAAACAGTTTTCGTAATTATTGAAAAGACCATTTTCAAAAGAGATTTGTACTGAGCCGAAACATTTCTAAAGATTTTATTGATTTCACTGTCTTTCTCAGAAATTGTACCCGGTTTCTATATAGCATGTTGGTTGCTTTACGTGATTTCTTGCTGCTCAGTTATTATTTAATTTTATTACTCGCTAAGTTGGAGTACTCACTTTACTCCCTGCACCCCGCATGCAGTTACATGTATTTATGCACCCGGTAGCGGGTATTGGCCGTACGACGGCGGAGTTGTAGAGGTTTTAGCAAGGTGATTGCCAGCGTTCGCAGCAACCCTGTTCTTTAATGTTATTCATACATCTTGTTCCGTGTATTTTAAACTGTATAGTGGGAACTTCATTCTTATAGATGCTCATGACTTGTGACACTCCGATCAAACTGGTGTTGGGTTGTATATATTGTTACCTAATGCCATTTAGGAGTATTTTGCTATTCATTATGTTTAATTATTTTGAAAAAAGGTTAATTGGGTTAGTTGGCTGGCATTGTCTTCACGAGATGCGTCATTACGACCAGTGCGGTTTCGAGTCGTGACATTCTAGCATATTATGCTAGAGCTCCAACACACAGAAAGTTCAAGCATAATATACTGGAGATTTGAGCTCTTGTGTATGAACGTCCAGTATATTATACTGGACCGGTATACTTTCCTGGAACTCCAGTATATTATGCTAGATTTCTAGTGTACTTATACTGGAACTCCGTTATACCATGCTGAATTTTCAACATACTTATCTAGGAATTCCAGTATAATATGCTGGAGTTCAAAGTATACTTGTGATGGAACTCCAGCATAGTATAATGACATATTTTTTGGTTGTTGAACTGTGATTTCTCTCAGATTTATTTTTATATATAAAGTAGCTAAATTTTAATTATTTTTGAAACGGAGCTATTTTTGAACGATCACATATAAATCTTGCTATTTTTGAATTTCTCCCTGCTCCATGGGAACATTCAAGCCCGCAATTAATCTCTTGGACTTCCCCGGCCCAATTCAGCTAGGCCACAGAGTTGACCCATACTTCAAAAGTAACGGCAATCATCATTTTTTTCTTTTTAACGGTCAGAAGATTGAAATTTGAATGAAACATTTCCGCCACAAGATACAAGAAATGCCCCGAAAATACACCTCCATTAAAGACTAAATCTTTAAGCCTTTTTCACTCTTTGTTTTTCAGGATTTTCAGATTTTCAGATACCCGTTGCAAAATTCCATGGACAGTATTCAATTTAACCCATTTGAGCAAAACCCAGAAACCCCTTTTCAAGATTTACCCAAGAATTTTGAATGGGAAAAACCCTTAGATCAAGATGAAACATTTCAATATTTGGCCGATTCGATGGTCTGTGATTCAGGTTCTAGATTAATCCCAAGTGGATTTACAAGACCTAGCTGTACAGGTTTGACGAAATCATTAATCTCTTTGATTTGATTTTCTTGTGCTTAAGTTAGGGTTTAGTCTAAGGTTAGCAATAATGAGATCTTGCTAAATGCAAAGTACATGGTTTGCGGGAAAGTGGAGTTTTTAGTTCAATTGATGTTAAATAGACTTGTAATTTAATATCTATGTTAAATACACTTACTAATTTTTTAAATAGCCGACCACAACTTGTTTGGGACTGAGGTGTAGTTGTTGTCATATCATTTCTTAACAGTTTCTGACATGAGTTTGAGCACTTGGTGAAAAGTACATGAACTTAATATAGAACTTAGCTTAACTACATAAAAAAGGCTGTTCTCATCTTCAGAAAGTCAATTAAAGGGAATATTATAAGTAGAGGCGTATTTAGTGTAGAAGCTATGGGTTCAGCTGAAGCCATAGCTTTCGCTCACACCCTATATTTTTGCCCAAAAAATCATTAAATATGTACAAATAATAAATTTTGAACCCATTAAATTAGATGAGATGTGATAGAATTGCGAATCTGAACACGTAAAGTTTAAATCCTGGTTCCGCCTCTGATTATAAGTTGTTATGAAACAATTCTATGTGTTACTCACATTTTCTTTTTCTTAGTCTTTCTCTTCTCTTTGTGCTTTACCTTTTGAGGCTACTATGTTTAGTAAACTATAGACTGACATTTTTACACGGTTTGTTGAAATTAGAGGACCTTGTGCTTTTTCTTAATGCTGGATCGGAAACTTCAGTAGAATTGGATTCCAGTCTGAGCTTTCTGGCTGATAACTTTTACCAAGGTGGAAATACATTTCAAACGGAGGAGTTCATAACGGAGGGTGGTGAACATGCTTTTATTTACCAGTCAGCACGATTAGGGAACTTCTGTTATCGAATTGACAATCTTACACCAGGAAATTACTTTGTTGATCTTCATTTTGTCGAGATTATAAATGTTAATGGGCCTAAAGGGATGAGAGTGTTCAACGTCTTTCTACAAGATGAAAAGGCAAGTTTAATTTGGCTTGGAACGTTACTTGTTGGTGCCTTTTGTTTTGATTTAGAATTAAGAAGTTGTAACAATATGCAGGTTGTGTCTGATTTTGACATCTTCTCTGTTGTTGGAGCCAATAAACCTCTGCAATTAGTTGACTCAAGAGTTTCCATCAAAGACAATGGGGTACTTTTGATAAAATTTGAAGGCATTATTGGCAGTCCTGTGGTTAGTGGGATTTGCATAAGGAAAGCACCAAAAGTGTCAGGTATTTCCCCAGTTGCGTCTAACTATTTTGTTGAATGGAGTTAAAAGAGTTGAGGGGAGCTAATTTCTGGAGCTATCTTTGACTGAACTGCAGCTTCTCAATCAGAACATGACCACCTTACATGCAGAAACTGCGCAGCGGAGATAGATATTCCATCCGCGCAGGTATGGCATAACAGATCCAGAAAATGTTACCTGTAAGACTGTTGAAATTTCCATGGCTTAGGCTTGACCACTTGGATGAATGCAGAAAAAAGTGGCAAGATTGCAGGCAACAGCCAAGTACGAGAAGAAAATACAAGAGCTTGGTGAATTATTGGAGCGCAAGACGGATGAATGTTATCAATCTTGGATGTCTTATACTGCAGCTAACCAGCAACTAGAGAAGGTTCGGATGGAGCTGGACAATAAGACATTTGATACGTATTCACTTGGTAAGGGATATGAATATAAAACCTATACTAATTTTTATTTTGTTCAGGTTTCATTAGTGGAACTAGGATCATATATGACTCCGAAAATCAATTCAGGGCTTTCTCTTGTAGATCTTGGCAGTATTATCAGAAATATGTATGCTGGCATTTGAAGTGGTTGAATAAAAACATTTGCTTTAAATGTCACTTTTGCTAATAGGTGCTCATTTCTTGAAAGCCTATATAGACTTCCAGAAAGGGTGATTTTGTCAAACCTTCAGCTTCTCACATTAAGTTCATTTCTCCTTTTTACATAAATCTTGTATTGATACTTCTCTTAATTAGATTTCCTATTTGGTTTGCTATACTATCTGAAAGAATCATTCCTACCTTCTCTTTGTACCACAAAAAGGGATGATGTTCATGGTATAACCTTCAAGGTAAATTAATGATGATAGAAAATTTTCTTTTCTAAAAAAAGAAAGGCTATTTGCATGCCAATTTTCATAGACTGAATATTGGATGAACAACTGACACAGTTTTCTGTCTGCTTTTAGTGACAAAGTCCAGTTATAGGTGGTTAGATTGGGTTATCTCTTTAGTTTATGCATGAGTTTATGACAACCTTTAACAGATCAGAAATTGGAGAAACAAGCTAAGAATTTGACAGAGATGTCAACCAAGTACGAGCGCGACAAGGACTATTGGCACATGGCAATCAATGATTTAGACATGAAAGTAAAGGTACTTCTGAAATTTCTAGACAATGACAGCCTTGTAATTTCTTAGAGGTTATCAATGTAGTCTGAAAGTTATTGCATGTGTGATATTCTGGAAAAAAACAATGCAGAAAATGAAACAGGAGCACTCCCAGCTCTCTCGTGAGGCACATGAGTGTGCAGATTCAATCCCGGATCTGAATAAAATGGTGTTCGCAGTTCAGTCATTGGGTTAGTTTGTATTATTCTCAAATCACCATAACCTAGCATTGAATCATGGACTGAATAGTCTCTCTGTATAATCTGCAGTTGAACAATATGAAGATCTTAAGATGAAGTATAACGAAGAGCAAGCAAAGAGGAGAAAGCTCTTCAATGAAGTTCAGGAGGCGAAAGGTTGCAATGCTTTTCCTTTGAATATTCATTAAATCATTGATGGAAGTTAATAAAATTATGATTTCCTTTCTTCTTCTTTTTTTCTTTACTTATTCACGACAAGCCATCTTTTGCAGGGAATATTAGAGTATTTTGCCGTTGCCGTCCATTAAGCAAAATTGAAGTCTCAAATGGGTGCTCAACTGTTGTAGACTTTGATGCAGCCAACGATGGAGAACTTGGAATCTTAAATAGCAGTTCCATGAAAAAAACATTCAAATTTGACCGTGTATATACACCCAGGGATGACCAAGGTGTTCCCTCAGCACAACTTAGTGAATACAAGCTTGAGAAAAACAAATAATAGAAAGGGGTTCTCCCACTAATAGTTTTATCTTGTCTTTTAACAGGTGTTGTCTATGCCGATGCTTCACCTATGGTTATTTCAGTTTTAGACGGTTACAACGTATGTATCTTTGCCTATGGACAAACGGGAACAGGCAAAACATTCACCATGGAAGGTACTAAAGGGAACAGGGGAGTCAACTATCGGACTCTCGAAGAGTTGTTCAAAATTGCGAAGGAGAGGAGTGAAACTTTCACCTATGACATATCAGTTAGCGTGCTTGAAGTTTACAATGAACAGATCAGGGACCTATTGTCTCCACCTACAACATCAAAAAAGTATAGTTGTTCTTCTCTTATATTCTCTATTTTGTCAAGTGCCACGAGTGAAATGTTGTTACTTTGGCGCAATAAGGTTTCTATTAACTCTTAATTTTATGAAATTGTTTTAGGTTGGAAATAAAACAAGCTATGGAAGGGCTTCATCATATTCCAGGAGTTGTGGAAGCCAAAGTGGAGAGTATAGAAGAAGTCTGGAATGTGCTACAAACTGGAAGTAGTGCACGGGCTGTTGGATCCAACAACGTGAATGAGCACAGTAGCCGTTCTCACTGGTAAAATAGATTGAGTTTCTAACTGTCTTGTTATTGCTCATTTTCACAGATCTAGTTTCACTAACTAATTAATTTTGGCCAATCTTTTCCATTTTTTTCCAGCATGCTTTGTATTATGGTAACAGCCAATAATTTGATTAATGGCGAGTGCACAAAGAGCAAGCTTTGGCTTGTGGATTTAGCTGGCAGTGAGAGGCTTGCAAAGACTGATGCCCAAGGCGATAGGCTGAAGGAAGCTCAAAATATCAATAGGTCACTTTCAGCTCTAGGAGACGTAATATCTGCTTTAGCAAATAGAAGCACCCATATTCCATACAGGTAATGTGATCTTTATTGCCTGAAGGTTACAGTTGGGTCATTGAATATTCATGCTGACGTTTTACCTTGGTCAATAGGAACTCCAAGCTGACACATCTACTGCAAGATTCATTAGGTAATTAAATAGTTCTTTAACCTCTAGGACATAGTGAAATTTGGTTTCCAAATATCCACAGTGTTCAAAGCTGTAAGATTCCGATCTTCAAAGTTCACCTTTTCGTCTAAGTTTGTACTTACATGGCTCTTTCCTGCAGGCGGAGATTCAAAAGCCTTGATGTTTGTGCAAATCAGCCCTTCTGATAAGGATTTAAGTGAAACTATAAGTTCATTGAACTTTGCGACAAGAGTTAGAGGAATTGAGTTGGGTCCTGTAAGGAAACAAGTTGATACCAGCGAGCTCCAAAAGTTGAAAATGATGGTTTGTAGAATGTTTTCCAAGTGTAGTTTTCTGTTCATCTGCCTACAAGAATTCTTAGTACAAAATGCTACTCAACCACTTATTGTAATCCTCTCTCCTTTTTTCATTTGTTTTTTGGTGGCAGCTTGACAAAGCAAGGCAGGAAGCTAAATCCAAAGATGAGTCCCTGAAGAAACTTGAGGAAAGCCTACAGAACTTAGAGAGTAAGGCTAAAGGGAAGGAACATGTTAACAAAACTCAACAGGATAAGATTAAGGAACTTGAAAGCCAGCTCAATTTGAAGACAACATTACATGGTCAATCAGAGAAACAACTTTCACAGCTTTCAGAGAGGTTGAAGGGTCGGGAAGAAACTTGTTCTGCTCTGCAACAGAAGGTATCCTTTAATCGAATCATATTCTGACTACTTACACATGGTAATTAAGCGTTCTTCTATATCTAATTAGGTTTCCTGTCTTTGTTCTCGATATATCTAATTAGAGTGATTGTTACACTCTATGTCCTTTAAAGATGACATTAGTCTCATCAGAAAAGTTGAACTTGTAATGCTTGAATTGGTATCTAAGTTGCTCGGACACGGGTGCGGGTGTCCGACACGGGTGCGGATCTAAAGGTCGGATCCTTCGAGATGTAAACTCTAAGATTCGGGGATATGGATCCTAGTGTGGATACGGGTGCGGGGATCCGGCTAAAATTAATTCAAAAAAATAAAAATATAAAAATATCTCTAAATTTATAAGAAATTTAGTGGAATACTTAGCATAGTTTGTAAAGTGTGTATTTCTTTTTTATTCTCAAGTTGTAAATAAGTAATGGATTGATATCGTAGATAAGGTATGTTATTTTCTTCAAATTTTATCCTAGTTTTGGTTCTGATTTCGGGAATCAAATTGTATCTTGTATCGAATTTTTTCGTCCGTTGTGGTCAAAGTACCCAAAAGTGTTTGACCATATCCGGTACGGATCCCATACCCACACCCATACTAGTGTCGTGTCGACACGGGTGCGGCACCTAAACTGAAGTGTCAGAGCAACTTAGATTGGTATCGCAGCCTTGTTAGTATAATTTAACCTGTGATATATAAGTGGCATTAGAAGATATGACTTTGTAGTATCATTTCAGAGTTAACAAATGTAGCAGCATTCTGGAAGAACTAGCCATTGCCCAAAAAAATAATTGTCTTTCTCCCTCCAAAATAATAAAAGGACAATTTAATAGGACACTGGAATATTCAAGAGGATCAAATTGATACATCTTCCTTTATCATGGACAAGCTTACAAATTCAACATAGTTTCAGGAGGCTAATAAAGTGGCAAATTGTTTTACTAGTAATGCCAGGGAATATATTTCCCTCATACTTTATTTTTGAATTTGGAGGAACTCGCAACTATTACATACCTGGATGTATGTCTTAATTTTTTTTGTGTTGCACCATGTCCTTTTTAACTCTGAAGGTTTGCCTGTCCCTTAGGTATTTATTTCTTTTCCACATCATTAAAGAGATCATATCTTAATAGACACAATAGGAAAAGTATAGTCACAAAAAATGAAGATGCATTTATTGTGATTCTCATCATAAGCGCTCAATATATTTGTTTGGCTTCTTTTAAACTTTAAAGAAAACTAACCAACGGCGTTAAAGGAAATGCTTTTGCATGCATGTCACTGTGATTTCAATATGGATTAATATGGTAATGCTTTGCGTATCATTCTGATTTTACTTTTTGTATCTTCTGATACAGGTTTCAGAGCTAGAGAACAAGATGAGGCAGCAACATCAATTTGAGTCTGAAAGCCTCAACAATAAGGTTCTTTCAATTGGCTAATAGCAATTTTATTTGCAGAAGTCTTATTATATAGGACACACATTTGATATTCATAAGTCCATTTGTTTAATGCTAATAAAAGCAGGTCAAGGATCTCGAGATCAAGCTGAAAGAGCAGGAGCAAGAATTCGCGTCTCAGTCTAATATCCTTCAACATAAGGTTCTCGTTATCAAGCATATTACCAGATTGAAGTTTCCCATAAAATTTAGCAAGAAAAGTAACGCAGTATTTCCTGGTTTTTCAGGTTAAGGAGCTTGAGGAAAAACTGAAAGCAAAAGAACAAATTGCAGTGGAATGCATTCTACTCCATCAGAAGGTATGTTGTTTTTATTCTATGATATTGACAAGAGTGAAACATGACAAGAGTGAAACATAACAATCCTTCAACATAAGGTTCTCATTCTCAAGCATATTACCAGATTAAATTTCCCATAAAATTTAGCAAGAACATAAAAGTAACGCAGTATTTCCTGGTTTTTCAGGTTGAGGAGCTCGAGGAAAAACTGAAAGCAAAAGAACAAAATGCAGAGGAATGCATTCTACTCTGTCAGAAGGTATGTTGCTTTTATTCTATGATATTGACAAGAGTGAAACATAACAATGTTCAAGTGTATTATGGACTTGATTTGGCCAAACCGTCATGAAATGACAATGTCTTACACTTCCAGATTAAGGAACTTGAAGACAAGATCAAGGAGAAAGAACAACAGTTGGCATGCGTGCCCGTTATAGAACAACAATTAGCATGCGTGCCTGTTATAGATTCTGAGGCCAACTCTTTAAGATCAATCCCACTTGAAAGCAAAGAAGAAAATTTAACAAGTGAAATTGAGCAACGTATTTTGAGGAGCTCAAATTCTCTGAATCGCCAGGCAAGTCAGCTGCCTAACTTCCTGAAGGGAAAGGACTCTGTCCAACAAGTTAGACGAAAGCGGTTGTCAACAAATAGTGAAACAGAGAACAACGGTATTTTGCCAACTTCTTCAGTACATAACAGGACAGAACAGGATTTCCTTCAAGAGTCCAGAAGGAAGCGGTTGTCTAGAAATGGTGAAGCAGAGAACAATGCTGCTGCCGCATCAGCAAGTGATAGAAGGGGCAGACAATCTGATCCACCTAAACCATTTGCTAGTGGTGTTCCAAGAGGAATGAAGCCAACAACTACAACTACCACCAATGCTCAGAGGCCACTGATTCGTAATAAAATGAGCAGAGAGCCCGTTGTTCAGGGAGCTAAAGAGAGGGACGCCAAAAAAAGGATGTGGTCAAGATAGTCTAGAGATAGTCTAGAGATAGCAAAGAAGCCAACTTGATTCTGTGTTGTCTTCACAACTAATTCCTCTTTCGATATTTTAGTGTATGTTTGATTGGTTTGTGGTGCATTCTTTTTTTAATTGTGCTGCATTTTGTATATTCATTTTAGAAACTGGATTCTGTTGTCTATACAACAAATGCAACTTTGTAGATTACTGTATGTTCTAGTAATCTACTGTATGTCATATTAAGAAGGAAAAAAAGTGGATGATTGTGGCTGGTTGACTTCATGAAATGCTTAATAACCTCTCAACAAATTATCACAGGGTGTTAAACTGTTAATTTCTAACATTCATAACATTGCCTATCTAAATCTAGGTATACTAGAAACAACCTCTCTACCTTCACTAAGTAGACGTAAGGTCTGTGTGCATACTGCCTTTCCTAGGCCACATGTGGAATTACATTGGATTTTTTTTGTTGTTGTTGACTATTATAAGTTAACCAACAAGATTTCACATAAGATAAGCAGCTAATGATACTCATTGTATCATAGTTGGATGTGGAAGATGTCTATTATTCAAAATAAATTGTTCGTTCTTTCGTTTATAACTAATATCTCTTCTTAAAAAAGAGTTTGAGAAATAAGCGGATCAAGACGCAACTCGTTGAATGTTTACACAAAAAAAGTCGAGAATTGAGTAAATACAATTCGTTCAAAGTTTACTTAAGTCAGCTCGTTCAAAGTTTATTTAAGTCAAAATAAGTTAAAAAATGAGTCAAATCTCAATTATTTCCTAACTCAGAAAATATTGATGCTTAGCATTAGTATACTGATCCATAGACTCCCTAACGTGTCAAGTAATTGAATTTAAAATTCGAACGCATATAAATGAATTTTAAGTTTAAAAATCAACTGTTCAAAATTTACTTATATATATATATATATCAGTTTCTGCATTTATATGTGATTTTAACTTCTTGATGCTCATAGAAAATATTCAATAAATTAAGGGAAATGAATTCTTAGATTAAAAAAAAATTGTTTAAATAATCCCAAATTAGGCCATCCCATTTTCTATTAATTTCCTTCCTTCTGTTGGAAAAATTGTGTGATTATGGAGAATAAAAGATTTAGCTTGAGGCGTGTCAAGGACACTGTCCTTAAGGATATTTCGCCTACACCATAATGAATAAAATTAGGCGTATCCCCCAGGATTCAACAAGCTCTTCTAGTATAACTAGGAGCAGAAACAACAAAGTTTAACGAAAATAAAACCCAGCACAAAGAACAAGGAAGAAAAGATTTTTAGCTTTGTTTTGCACTACCCACTTTCTGAAAAGATAGAAACATATATATATTATATATAATCCAAATCAAATGGACTAACTTTCAGAAATGTCCAAAACTTTAAACTCCATTAAGGAGCCAGTTGACAAAACCGTCCAAATTCATTTAAGAATTTGATACCAAAATCTCAAATGAACGAGATATTAAATTCATTAAAAACTCAATTCCATAACTGAAACAATTATCTATATATAATTAAAAGCCAAAGACAAAAGCATATTATTATGACAAGTGGCATAATCACGAAAAGCCAAATGGCATTGTTAAGACAAAAATAACTACCTTTTAACTAATTGTTTTTTTAAATTTTAAATTAATTAGTTACACTTTTTGAATTAATAAATATAACTATATTATAATTAGCTATATTAAAAAAAATAACTACCCATTCAAATTAAGAAGTAATTTATAGTTGATGTTTTAAAGTTATTTTAAAATAGAAAAAAAAACATAAATTAGTTAGAGTAAAAAAATGAAAATATTAATTTAAAAAAACTACATATTCAAGTTGGGGAATAGTTTCAATTTAGAATTTTAAAATTATTTTAAAAAAATATTATTAAGACAAGTGACATAATCACAAAAACCCAAGTGGCATTGTTAGGATAATAAACTACCTTTTAATCTATCTATATATTTATATATTATTAATAGGATAGAAAAAATTCCTCTTAGTGAGGTACGTGGTAGCTTCAGAAAAAGCCAAGTAGCATAGTAAATTATTAAATTAGTTATTTAGTTAATAATTCATTATTGGTTATTCTTTTTGAATTTAAATCTATATCTATATATATATATTATTAAAAGTAAAGGAAAAAACCCTCTCATTAAGTCATGTGACGGCTTCAAAAAAGGTCATGTGGCATAGTTAGTTATTAAATTAGTTATTTTGTTAATAATTAATTATTGGTTATTCTTTTTAAATTTAAATATATCTAAAAAACAAAAATAAAAAACTACCATATATATATATATATATATATATATATATATATATATATATATATATATATATATATATATTACTTTAATTACATTAATAAATATAGATATCTTATATTAATTAACTATAATAAAAAACTATATAAAAATGAAAATATAAAAATATATCTATATCTATATATATTATTAAAAGGAGAGAAAATATCCCTCTCATTAAGCTTTGTGGCAGCTTCAAAAAAACCACGTGGCATAGTTAGTTATTAAATTATTTATTTAGTTAATAATTAATTATTGGTTATTCTTTTTGAATTTGAATATATATATATATATATATATATATATATATATATATATATATATATATATATATATATATATATATATATATATATATATATATATATATATATATATATATATATATATATATATATATATATATATATATATATATATATATATATATATATATATATATATATATATATATATATATATATATATATATATATATATATATATAACTATAATAAAAACTATATAAAATAAAAATATAAAAAAAATAACAACTCATTCAAATTGGGTGAGAGTAGTTCCAAGTTAGAGTTTTAAAAATTATGATAAAATAAAAAGGCAAAAAAAAGTCTATAAAAAACGAAAAAAAGAGAAGAAAAACTACCCATTCAAATTGGGGAAGTAGTTTCAAGTTGAAGTTTTAAAATAAACGAAAAAAGAGAAGAAAAACTACCCATTTAAATCGGAGAGTAAATTCAAGTTGGAGTTTTAAAATAAAAATAGCTATCATATAATTAACTATAAAAAATTATATATAAATATATATAAAAAAATAACTACCCATTCAAATTGGGTGGCAGTTGTTTCAAGTTGCAGTTTTTAAATTATTTTAAAATAAAAAGACAAAAAAAAATCTATAAAAATCTATATCTATATATTATTAAAAGGAGATAAAAATCTCAGCTTAAGAAAAGCCACATGGCATAGTTAGTTATTAAAATAGTTATTTAGTTAATAATTATTTATTGGTTATTCTTTTTAAATTTAAATATATCTTAAAAAAATTATATATATATATATATATATATATATATATATTAATTGGTTACTTTATTTTAATTAATAAATATAGATATCTCATAATTAGTTATAATAAAAAAATTCAAATATATAAATATATAAAAAAATAACTACACATTCAAATTGGGTGGGGGTAGTTTCAAGTTGGAGTGTTAAAATTATTTTTAAAAAAAATTAAGTATAATAAAAAATAAAAGAGAAGAAGAAAAACTACCCATTCGAATCGGTGGGTAGTATCAAATTGGAGTTTTAAAATGAAAAAATAAATTAAAAAAATAAAAATTACCATTTCAAATTGGGGAATAGTTTCAAGTTGGAGTTTATAATTGTTTTAAAATAAAAAACAAAAATAAATCAATAAAAAGAATTGATTCAAATAGTGGAGTAGTATCTTTCTAATATTCTATATTCTATATATCTTCTATATATTATTAAAAAGGAGAGAATAAAATCCTCTCCTTATGCCAAGTGGTAGCCTAAAAAAACCTTATGGAATAATTAGTCAATAACAAAGAAATTATCTATTGAAAATTAAAAAAAAATTAACTACCTAAATTAACTACTAAAACATGGGGGAGAGTTGGTTTAGGTTAGTTAATTTCTTTATTTTATTTTTTAAATTCTTTTTTTATTTTATGAAAAAAAAGTATCTATTCCTTAAAAGGGATGATAATATAATAAAATTTAAAATAAAAATAAATATTTTCAAGGGTAATAAAATATATATCTCTTATTATATTATAAAAAAATAGCAGACAAAAATATTAAACAAGTAATATGCTAATAATCTATCCATATATTATTAAAAGCCAAAGAAAAAGGCACCGCATTACAAGTGGTAGCCTAGATAAAAACCATATGACATAATTAGTTAATAACAAAAAATTATTTATTAAAAATTAAAAAAGAAATTAATTACTAAAATATGGATAAGGTTGGGTATATCATATTGACAAATAAAATGACAATTGAAATTTATTAAAGCAATACGATCTAATAGTATCAAATAAGAATAATTATAATTAATTTTTTTTTAATATTGATCGCGCATCGCGCGGGTACGATTACTAGTAACCTTTAAAGGAAATGATTATAATATTTAATAATAGTAAACGGACAAAGACCATTCTTTGGTCAATTTCATACTTACAATAATATAAATGATTTTAATACTTATTTAATGTTAATAAACATTATACTCAAAATCATTCTAATTTATTGTCAACTTGAATATTTTTTTTTTGAGATATTAAAAAATATTATTTTTTAACAATCCCCCACATAACTCAAAAAGAATAATAAGTAATAAAGTGAAATAAAAAAATTTGCTGGGTTTTCACAAATGAGCATAATGCGTCGAATCTGGTGTCTCTTGGACTATGAACCAGATCTAGATAAAATAAGATTAAACTTACAGAACAAATGGTGAAGTTCAAAACTTCTATGAACCAAATTCTTTTGTAAGTTTAGTGTCTTATCTATCACATTATACCCGCACACACTTTGTTGTTTGTCGCGGTTTTGCGCTAATAGGCCATGCGCGCGCCTGGTTTTCATGAGTGCTCTAGAAATTTCGCCACAAATTTCATAGGAGCGGCCCCACTCCACACCCATATAGGTCCATCCATCAAGTGTATTCTGCAGTATAATACACCACCTACAATAGGCTATGGATTATTAGATTAAGAGTTTATTAACTCAACCTCACATTCATTGCAATCTTGCACTATGTACACATACACCATAGGAAGAGACAAATTTTAATAGTGCATATTTGATCAACTAATGACTTGTTATTACCCATATGAACCTACTTCATGGGATCTCCAATCAAATAGGTTGGGTTACCATCATTGTTGATACATCTAAAATTGGCAAAAGTCTCAACCCCTCGATGTTTCATTTATAAGTCAAAGGATCGGCCAAACCCTCTTTTGATTATACATATTATGTATAAAAAAACTCATATCTAAGCAATTGCTTTATCACACAACTTCTCGAGAGAATATATATACACTTCCCAGAGATTTATTTTCTTACAATGGTTATTGCGCCTTGGCAATCACAATTCATCGACAAATTATTGTCGGTTTAACTCCCGGTGGAATATTGCGCTTTGGCAATCACAATTCATCGACATAATTATTGTCGGTTTAACTCAACAAGAGGTTGCTTAATCAACCTCACCTTCAAGCAATTTTAATACCACAACACCTATCAAAAGGTGATCACACAATAGCTAGCTAGTTTTTTCTCATATGAACGAGAGATTCAATATCATCACTGTATCTTTCTAATACAGTGGAAAATTCGCATACAAAATACTAACGTGTAGTATTTCTCAAATAAAGTATAAAATCATCTCAAATGAAATAAAACTTGACTTCTATACTCGTGCCTTTTGAAACATCTTTCAACACATGAAAATTTATTTTCTCTATGTATCTTCCATAGTCAAGCACCAAAATAAAATTTTCAACAATATAGAAGCAACTTTAACTTCTACAAAAATATCTCAAATCAATAAGAACCATATCATAATTCAATAATTTCTTCATCACCCAGAGATCCGTAATGAAATAACTTTTCGGAGCCAAATTTACACCATACTTTTGATCTTCCAATATATATTTTTTTCACAAAATCTTTTATTTTTGTAAGGCTTTATTAAAACATTTTTTTCCTTCTTCGGATCAAGCTAGATAACTGAGGACACCATGTTCCCCCACATTTTCGAAAATTTCTAGTTAAGGAGATAACATTTTCACAACTCATAATTTCACCAATTTATAAACAACAAGCTAATAATATAGCTTCACCCCGAGATTATCATATGAAACAATAAGCATGCAATTTATTAATTAATTAAAAAATCACAGTATCTTAAGTAATACAATTAACAAATATTTAAATATGGTACATCATCACAAGAAAAAACAAACCATTTAATCTTATTATGTTTTTTGTCAATATTAATTCACTCAAATCTCCAATTACAGAAATATAATTAATCTGTCCAAAAGATAGAGATTTATCTTTAAAAAAAAATTCTTCAAAGCACATATGTATTGATAAAAGTTTGGATAAACCATGTTCATGTGATTTCAAAGAAAATAAAAATACATCAATTGAAATTTTTCCAAACTTGGCATAGCAAATTTTATCAATTCTGCTATTGAAGAGATTCATTTGGTAACCCGCTTATTCTATTGGATGGTTATCACTTTTAAGTATAATTCTTAATTAACAATAAGAATTAATCTAACAAGAATAAAATAATTCATCACAGATTTAACAATCATACTATTAAATTCACATAATATATGCAAAAGTTGAACACATTAATACAATGAGGTATGTATGCCAATAGAAAGCATAAAAGAATATTTTTTAAGATCTTTTTAGAATAAAGCGATTTCTTAAATAAATATAATTTTGTACTACGGATTGAATTATATAACTATAAAAATCTATAATTATGTAGATTTAGCCCCGCGCATTCAAATACTAGAAAAAGCGTACCTTAATTTTATAGTACAATTTATCCTCCATAATGCGATCCAACACAAAATTAAATAACTTGATTAACATATTGCAACCCACAAAAATAATTTGAATACATAATGATATCCTCCATGATACCATTATGCAAACGTGAATTGCACATCCCATTTTCAGAATTAGAGCAACAACTTGAACATCATCAAATTTGATTCTCCATAAAAAGAAGGTGGAAATATCCTTAAGATTGTTGGAAAAATTGTGTGATTATGGAGAATAAAAGATTTAGCTTGAGGCGTGTCAAGGACACTGTCCTTAAGGATATTTCGCCTACACCATAATGAATAAAATTAGGCGTATCCCCCAGGATTCAACAAGCTCTTCTAGTATAACTAGGAGCAGAAACAACAAAGTTTAACGAAAATAAAACCCAGCACAAAGAACAAGGAAGAAAAGATTTTTAGCTTTGTTTTGCACTACCCACTTTCTGAAAAGATAGAAACATATATATATTATATATAATCCAAATCAAATGGACTAACTTTCAGAAATGTCCAAAACTTTAAACTCCATTAAGGAGCCAGTTGACAAAACCGTCCAAATTCATTTAAGAATTTGATACCAAAATCTCAAATGAACGAGATATTAAATTCATTAAAAACTCAATTCCATAACTGAAACAATTATAACCTTTAAAGGAAATGATTATAATATTTAATAATAGTAAACGGACAAAGACCATTCTTTGGTCAATTTCATACTTACAATAATATAAATGATTTTAATACTTATTTAATGTTAATAAACATTATACTCAAAATCATTCTAATTTATTGTCAACTTGAATATTTTTTTTTTGAGATATTAAAAAATATTATTTTTTAACACCTTCTTCAACCGTTCTTCATGTATGAGTACACGTATTCCTTGAATAAAGATAAAGTAAAATTCTAGAAAATACAAATGTCATCCTTTTAACACAATTAAACATTTAATTAATCAATTAAATGCCGTTTACTTTTTAAACTTTGGTCCCATGGCCGGTGGTTAATCGAGCACTAAGTTAAAGTAAGAACCTAATACCGACCTACCATCTTAGATACTGACACGTGTCCATCTGTTATTTTCCAATATAAGTTGCTGTCCACATATATTGTCCTCTTTTAATTAACATAACATAACATACTCTAATTCTGATTTTGTCTTTCTTCTTATTAAGGTTTGATAAATAAGAAGCTTTCCATTTTCTTTCTCTTCTTTTTTTAAGTTTCATTTCATTAGAAGCTTCTCAGTTTCAAGAGGAATTATGGGTTATTTCTGGACTTTGATGTGTCATCTTCATACTCTTGCCGGGTAAATTTTACAGTTTATTTATGGGATTCTTTAATTTGCTATTTTATTACTTTCGTCGTTTTATTTTTTTTGACACTGTTAGAGTGAATATAATTTTTGAAATTTATGATCCTAAATAAGTTATGATAGTTCTGTATTTATAAAAGTATGTTACTAAAAGTATAACAAAAAGAAAATTATAAAGTTAAAATGGTTCTAATAGTGATATACAAAAGATATTATTTAAGTAATATTATATATTTTCAGATATCTTGAAAAATGATTTGTTTTGTTTTTGAACTATATATTGCAGGCCAGTGACGATGTTGCTCTATCCTTTGTAAGTGTTTTAAATTGTTATATTTATGTTTAATAAATCCTCTTTTTTCTTATAAAATCATTTTTCATGATAATTTTTAAAAATTTTCCTGGGGTGATTTATTGAATAGGTATGCATCAGTAGTAGCAATTGAGACTACTGATAAGTTAGATGATGAACAATGGCTTGCTTATTGGATTTTCTATTCTTTTCTTACACTCATGGAAATGGTCCTTCAACCAGTTCTTGAATGGTAAGTTAGTTTTTTTTTTCTTTTTTTTTCTTAAGTTATTGAGAAAATAAAAAAGGGGTGCAAGATAAAGTATGGGAAAGGACCGCAACCCCCCCCCCCTAGGTGTGATGTATGCAGTTAACTTTAATGCAAGTATTAGTGGCTAATTCTATGGCCGGAACACCTGACCTGAGAATGAGGATCGGTTTCACCGGAACCCAATAGCTTTTGTTCATACCTTGTATATATACTAACAAATTCATTAAATATCTATAATATTTTATTGTGAACCCATAAACTATAGTATATTAATTTGAGATAGTTGTAGGAACTCATTAACTTTAAATTATGTATCCGTCTCTGCACGAATCAACCCTAATGCAAGTATTAGTGGCTGATTTCACGGCTTGAACACTTGACTGATAGGTTATACGGGAACAACTTTACCGTTGTTTCAATTCTATCCTCTAAAATGATTGTGAAAGTAATTAAAATTTAAAGACTACTAACTATGAAATTTCTTTTTTGTGTGGAGAAAACTGATTTATTATTTATTTGTTATTTGGAATAATAGGATACCAATATGGTATGATGTGAAGTTGATATTTGTGGCATGGCTAGTTCTGCCTCAGTTCAGAGGAGCTGCTTGTATATATGATAAGTTTGTTAGGGAAAGGATAATCAAGAGATATAGAGAATCCCAGCAGCAGCATAACAAGTCTCCTAAAGGCAAGTCCAAGACAAAATTTGTGGATTTCATCACTTCCAAAAAGGTCAGTTCAAGCAAGTAATTATTAGAGTTATGATATGTGATATTTCATATACAGTGTAATCCGATGCTCTAAGCTTCCGCTATGTGTAGAGAACGAAGAATGATCGGATCAGAAGGGTGTACATAAAGTATTGATATACACACCTCAATCACAAGTCCTATATTGAAGTCTTGATTATTGAAGAAAATTAAAATTACCTCAGAAGTACTATCGGTGGGATAAGTTGGGGTTTAAAAATAGGACCCTGTTGCTTTCAAGAAGGCTATTCATCACTTTGACGTTTACCCAAAGAAAGTTTTATTTTTTCTCCTTTAGCCAACACACAATATTCCACCTACCTATGTTGTGGACTCTCCAAGATGCCGTCGAGCGAATGTCGGATCCTTCAACAATACATTATTTACTATTTTTGGAGGATCCGATATGTACCGACGACATTTTCAAAGAGCCCGAGCCATATAACCAGCTACACAAGTAGTTGATAATTCTATCCATCAACGCTCAAATGGAGCACAATTATTGAGTATTTTTGTCTTCACTAAGCTTTAAACAACAACAACAACAATGACCTAGTAAAATCTCACAAGTGGGGTTTGGGGAGGTTAATGTGTACGCAGACCTTACCTCTACCCGGGGGTAGAGAGGCTGCTCCTCATAGACCTTCGGTTCAATTAGAAGACGAAAAAAGACTGTATATCAGTACCATCAACAAAAACCATAGAAATAATAACATCACAAGAAGCAGTAAATAGATGGAAAGAAAACAATAACCAGTAATTAAGGTTCGGCACTATGAAAATAGAAGAGTAATATGAACACAACATTGACCACTATCGGTCTAAGACAAAATCCTGTCAGACTAGTCTCTACTAGTTAGAAATATGCTCAACAATCTCTTAACCTCGACCTCTGCAACTTCCTATCGTGGGCCATATGTCCTCGGGATCTCACTATATCCTGTCTGATCACTTTTCCCTAATACTTCTTAGGCCGTTCTCTACCTCTTCTCGTACCACCAACGCTAACCACTCGCACCTCCTTATCGGGGCATCTGGGTTTCTCCTCTATACGTGCCCGGACTATTTGAGCCTCGCTTTCCGTATGTTGTCATTCATGGGAGCCACGCTCGCCTTCTCCCGAATATCCTCATTCCTAATCTTATCCATCCTAATGTTCCCGTACATCCACCTCAATATCCTCATTTATGCTACTTTCGTTTTTTGGATATGTAAGTTCTTAACTGGCCAACATTCAACCTCATACCACAACGCGGGTCTAAAGTTTGTATCCTTTGCATTGATCATTATAAAACTGATCTTGGACGGTTTTGGTTTTGAAGTTATTGATCCTGATCTTTAGCTAATATGATCTAAAAGAAAAATATTTTACCTTAAATAGAAATAACAAAAACCACTAATTCTTGTTTGTTGCATTACCTTATCTAGAAGGGGCGTTGAGCAACGATAAAGTTGTCTCTGTGTGACCTATAAGCCGTGGGTTCTAACTGTAGAATCAGACACTGATGCTTATGTCAGGATATACTGCCTGCATCATATCCCTCGGGGTGCGGCTCTTTTCAGCTTTTAGATGAACACGGGATGCTTCGTGCATCGGACTGTTTTTTTTTTTTTTTCTGTTTTTCTTATCCACTTAAGTTTATCAGGTTATTGATAATAATGTATTTTCTCTGGAACAGGGAGAGCATGAAGCTTACTGAATACTAAAGAGTGACAGGTGAAGTGGCACCTTAGAGATTGCCTAATTTTGTTTAATAACAACGAAACTATTGTATAGGCAGTATTTGACTTGTTAATTACCTTAATGTATGGTGTATAATTATTTGCTCCCACTCTGTAATTTTGACACGGACTAAACTTTGTACTATAGAGAACCCTAGTGTGATGAGTCAATATTAATGTTAATACTTAATAGTACTATATATATTACAATGTATCTGCCAGCAAAAAGTGGATTAATCTATGTTTTGCTATATTGAACTTGATGTGCCGTCTGCTTCCCTTTTATTATTTATCAAGTATGCGGATTGCATCTTTTACAAGGTTAATAAATAAAAATGAGATAGAAATTAGTAAGGTATTTACTAATAAGAGTGAGAAAATAAATTTATTAAAGGTTCTACAATGGAAAATCCCCAGACCCCACTTTATGGGAACATACTGGGTAGTTATTGTTGTTGTTGTTGTTCTACAATGGAATCGGGAAACTAAAAAAAAATGATGAAAGCTAACTGCGTAGGCGAACAAGTAAATATAAAAAAAGGAAAATTTCACTCTAGAATAAATGAGATCCATGCTTTTTAATTTTATAATTTATATTTCAATTTAGAATCAACTGACCCAAAAATAATATGTTAAGATTCAACATCCAACTCTAATAGGTTCTCAGAATCACTATTTAACTTTTAAAATAGATTCATCAAACTTTTAAATTAATTTTCGAATAGTAATTGTGACTCAACTATTAATTTAACAAACCAAATTCATTTGGGTGGTGAAAATTAGATTTTAACAAGCTTAAATATGTGGGTTTAAATTTCAATTTTGATTTTATGAGAAATTTGGAGTGAGTGTCATTTAGACTTGTTAGAAATAGTATAAGGAGGTTGTATATAAAATTTGAAGTCATTTAATAGAGATTTGGACTGGTTTTGAATAAAAATTACAACTGAAAATTGTGAAAGAAGTTCGTCTACATGCGCTTGTATAAAGATATATAAAAGTGTATAATGTATGTTTATACACACATATACAGTATTATACAAGATTACATAATTATACAAAAATCCGACTCCGTCTTCTTCCTTGCGTTTTTTCTGAAATTTAACTTAAATCTTGCCCAAATCTACTCCAAATCACTTCCAATTTAAATTTTGAACTCTTTTTGATATTTTCAATCAATTGGAACAACATCCAATTCAAACAACTAACAAATTAAAAAAAAATTCAAAACCAAAGCTTTGTATGGTCTTCAATGGTGGACTTCTACTCTTCAATTTTCTTGTATTGCAAGCATGTGACATAAGAGGATAAACAAAAAATACACGGGCACTTGAATCATATGTAGAAGATGTGAGAAAAAAGAGAGAAAGCAATGGTTGTGAGAATAAAGAATTAACTCCATAGGTTTTAGAAACAATGGTTGTAAGAACACAAATTTCGAATTTGCAAGTGTTTTTAAAATATGTACAATATAGGCTAGGTGAGGTAAAATTTAAAAATATTGACCATTTTTTGTTATTGTGTGAAGTCATGTGTATTTTCTTGTAATTCTTTCTATAAAAAAGGGGTTTTGACACAGTTACCCACAAAAATAAAATTATTTACCATTATCTATCCATTTGTTTTCTTACCTATAAACTAATTATATTTCCTACCCATATTAGTTTTTGTAGAATTTTTTTCTTATTCTCCAATTCATTTTTATTTCTATGCTTCTTTTCTTCTTCTTCTTTTTCTTTTTTTTTCTTTTCTACTTTTTTTTTCTCGTTTTCTTCTTATTTTTTCCTTTTTACATTTCTATATTTATTTAAATTTTTTTTATATTCTTTTTCTCTTTATAATCTAATTTGCATTTACCGTTTTCACTATTTTAAGTTATTCTTTTCTATATACAATAAGAAAAATAATGAATATAATAAATATATGTTCACCTTTTTTTTAATATAACTAGTACGATATACCTTTTATTTTATTTTTCTTTCTTATTTTTAAAATTAATTATTAAATTAAAATAATATTAGTTGTCACTTGATCTAATATACTGAATATTATATTGACTGTTGTTGAGAACCATAAATTACATAATCAGATTCTAAAAATCAATATGTAATTGCTATGCAAACGTTGATCTCCTTCCCTATAAATATCAATACACACTCTACCATTAAAAGTAATACAACCAGTTATAGAGCAAGAAAACATAATCTACGGCAACCAAATCTCCGTATATAGTAGTTATAATAAAAATAATAACAAAAGTATAGGTAGCGAAAAAGACTTCTAGTACCATGTGATACCAATATGGTATATATGTATACCAACAGAGCATATAATTTCCTTAGAATATTGCTACAACTATCTGCGACTATAGTACTCTACCAAAACACTAAAGGACTCTATAAAAGTATGAGAAATTACATGCTCGTATTGCGAGCTAAACATTAACAAAATAACTTGTTTATTTCTTATACTAAGAAGGTATGTAATTGTATGGGGTCGTTCCAACAATTATCTATAACTATAAAAACTATACACATAATTTATGTCCATCGGCACACAAAAATTCCAGCATTATTGCAACTTATGTTGATATAAATAATTTCATAATAGAATTCACTTAAAATGCAGCTAAGATAACCAAAACAATGTTCAAACTACCATATGATACTGTGACGACCCAAAGGGTCATCACTTGTTTTTCTCACTTGTTCCGCACTTCCGAGGCCTTGAAAACCTCATTCTATGTTGCATCGATTTACGTGCACGATCCGGGCATGTAGCCGGAGAGATTTTGTGATAGAAAATGTGAATTCTATGAGAAATTTGAAGAAAAATAATATTAATATTGATATAGTTGACTTCGGTCAATATTTTTGGTGAATAGACCCGGACCCGAGATCGGACGGTCCCGGAAGGTCCGTAGGAAAATATGGGACTTGGACATGCGTCCGGAATCGAATTCTGAGGCCTAGAGCCCAAGTTATGAATTTTTCTGTGAAATTATTTTTGCTGTAATTATTAAAGGAAAATGAATTAAAAGACCTTGGTATCGGGCTCGTATTTTGGTTCCGACGCCCGGTACAAGTCTTTAATATTATATATGTGCTTTCTGTAAAGTTTGATGACATTTGGATGTCGTTTGATACGTTTTGGACCTTGAGTTCCAAGTTTAAAAATTTTGAAAACCAAAAGTATGAAAATCATGAACTTGAGGCTTGATTTGATGAAAACGATGTTATATTGGCGATGTGATCGCACGAGCAAGTTTGTAATATTTTTGATTTTGTGTACATGTTTGGTGTCACACCTCCCTTTTTCACTACCCCACAACACTTAAATGCGTATAAATACACTTGTAGGGTATACCCCGGTGCTCAATTACCCAAGACGGATAAAATAACGTAAGGGAAGGAGTTTTTTCAATTAAAGGACAATCGGTTCGGGATTTTATTAGAGATTAATCAGAGTCGCCACTTGGGAATGACAATGGTGTCCCAAGTCACCGGTTAATCCCGAATCCGAGGAATTTTGACTCTTAAAATGTCCGCGAAGCAGAGGTCCGGATAAGGAACTCTGTTAACCCGGGAGAAGGTGTTAGGCACTCCCGGATTCCGTTGTTTTAGCACGGTCGCTCCACTGTCGTTCTCGACTCTTGTTTGACTCAATTGTAGATTTTAACAACATAATGTGCTTTTACGTTAAATATCATTTTTTAGGAATTTGCGGTATCGCGAAAACACACCTCGAGTCATACCGCAACCAGGTACGCCTATGACTTTTGGTGTATTTCAGCTTTACCGAGATTTGGATTTGAGTCGCACCAAGTGCACACTCGTTCAAAGGAAAGTACGTTAAATCGTGCCCTAAAATAACGTCTATCGGCTTTTAAGTCTTTTGGGAGAAGCTATGGAGTTCGCTATTAGCTTTCCCGAATCTACTTTATTATCTTATTACTAAATGGGGGCCCCGCTTGTTTAATGTCGGGCGAGGCTCGTACCAATTTACTTAAAGGATTCAATACTAGTACTTGACTATATTTTCTATATCGGTTTTTCCTTAATCGTTTCCTAATACTAAGCATTCGAGGCCCGTCGATTTTATTGCTTGTTTGGGCCTGAATCTTTTACATTTAATCAAGCATGAATTTGATTTGTCCAGGCCTTCAAGGCCCATGCTGCAATTGTACTTTGGCTCACCAGCCCATCGAGTATATACCACTGTTCGGGCTCACGCCAGGTATTGAGCCCAAACCAAGATGGAATGACATTGTAATTAACCAAATAAAAATACACATTAAGGAACAATAAGAAGTCAATAAACATCTTTATTTATAACCAGAGAAACCAATACATGAGATAGTAACTCTAACTAATTGCCTTTAATACAGACTTAACAAACTACCGCCACCACTAGTACATCTAATTACTGGTTAAGGGTTTAATAACAAATCTAAGAAGGTTGTCTGATTATATAGGGAAACTGAAGAGCAATTAAACTAATTAACTACAGATTATTTAAGACTAAGTGATTAGCTACACATGTATAGTTATATTGCCTTAATCAGTGTTATAAACCCAGTTGCAAATAAGCTATCAGAATCTCTAATTATTATTCCTCTTTTGAACTCATTTGTGTCTACATACTAATTCTTCAATTGTGATTAACTACTGATATTAATATAAACCAGACTTATTTAACAATTTTAAAACCAATTTCACTTTACATATTACTTCAACAGATTATTTCCTCTTCTAACTTATTTGAATCTAAATACCAACTTCTAAGTCTCATTATCTACGTGAGTTGGCTGATTTGCTGTTACCGATTCATATCAGGGTTATTTTAGCCTTGTTTTATGATTTTTACCTATTTAACTAAGTGGTTTATGACTATGACTATGCTATTGCTGTATTATTGCTATTACATTGTTGTTGATTCTGTTTATACTACCACTAAATTGTAGATCTAAGCTATTAGAACAATAATACAAAATGAATTACAAATTCAGTACAACATATAAACTAAACAGGATCTTCATTCAATCAACTCGGGATTACAGCTTCAAGTAGAGAGTAGTGTACCTGAATAACAAATGAAAATCCAATGAGTCTAGGGGATTAAGCAAGCAAGTAACAGCAGTAAATCCAAAGGGCAATGCAACAGTGACTGAAGATCCAAGTGAGTTGAACAACACAACAATCAGCAAACAAAGAAACCCAGAGACTAACGAGCAAACGAACCCAGCAATCAACAAAATCAGCAAACTCTCACTCGAAGAATACCAGAAACACTATTGCTAAATTGCTATGTTTTTTACTCTGAAATTGTTATCCAAAAGTCAGCTTAAAGTGAATTCAGATTACTCAATGTTGGAACCCCCTTTCAGCCCCTTTTTAAGAGGTATATATAGTTATTTTTAGGGTTGAAGACTTGGGGAGGAAGTATGGGATTAATCCCACTTCTCCCCCTCCTAAAATTATCAAACTTACACTTTAACCCCAATTTCAGTTATCAAAACCCTTCCAGCATGTGCTGGAAGGTTCTAAAGATTCTCTTTTATGGGTTTTTTACTAGTGTAACCCTAGGGGTTTGAGATTTTTACAGATTTCCCATTTTTAGGAGACCATTATACCCCTAAACCTCTGCAAAATTGCAGAAATCAGGAGCATAAGTGTCTCAATTACCCTCCTAAGTTCTAACTATTTACTATTTCACCTTTTTAATTCCCAATTGTGCCCTTAAGGGCACTGCTGATTTACTAGCCTGCCTAGGTCAGATTTCAGCTTCTTTTGAACCTATTTAACTAATAGCCAGCCCTGGCATTAGTATTTAAAGGCTGGCCAGTTTTATTTTTGAGAAACTATTTCAATTTTAGCCACTTTTAATTAATTCCAGTTAATTAAGACTAAGTTATTACAATTTTAAGCTAATTGCAGGACTAGCCTGCTTTATTATTATGTTTATACTATTTAAAACTTAGCCAGTCTCAAGTTGAGACTTAGCTTGGGCTATCAAAGACAAATACTGAACAGCTGGGCCCAAAACCCTTACAGGTTTGGCCACTTTGCTGTTCGGGGCTCTAAAGAGAGCCTGGGCTAGTCTGCATTTGCAGACATAGCCATTTTGCACAACCAGCCACTTTTAAAGTGGACTGTGTGTTAGGACTTTATAGAATAGGTCAACCCTTTGCAAGGTTGACCATTCTTAAGCCAATTATTTAACTTATAGCCTAATTATGCATTTTCAGTGTTTTGTCCTATTTAAAAACTAACCAATTAGTGAGACCTAGCACTAACAGCTATACCCAATTCACCTAGAGTTTGATAGGCCCTAAACAGTGTTCAACTAACATGGAACTATTGCAGTTTTTAGCCATTTCAACATGTAATTGCACCCATAACCATATGAAACCTAACAGTGTTTATCAACTAATTAAAATTCAGAAAAGGAATTTGATAATGTTGAATCTCAACTAATCAACTCACATTGCTCAGGTTCATATAGCAAAGATATCAATTAATCATTGAAAAGGACTAATTAGAAACAACTTATGTTAGATGATTCACTGAAAGACTCCAACATACTCAAGATTCATGGGCACAAACATATAGACACTAAATTCTCACAAAACAGTCCAGAAGAAATGAAGCATGACTTATATCATTCATGAGAACCAACTACTGACCCTAGGACCAAACTAAATCATGTAAAGAAGATAGAACAGTATGGACATTTGAACTAGTAGAAGAGACTCTAATTAGGGTAAAACAACTAAGCTAATCATGAAGGGAGGCACAAGAGGTATCTAATTTCAAAGATGAAATGTTGCAAGATAAACAAGAGAACTCTAGCTATAACCAAGAGTGAAGAACACACAAGGAAGAACAGTCAGGACATCAACTTAAAAGATGAAAAGAAAACAAGAGTTAAGCATGCATGACAATAAAAGAAAAGTCAACTAGACTATGAAAGCTAAACAGATCAAGGACTGTAATGGAATCAAGGTAACTCTTTTGACTCAATCAGAAACATAACATGACTTGAAACAAACAAAGCAACAGAACATCATGAGGAAAAATGAGATGGAAAGGAAACCTAGTTCTATCATAGATCTTTCAAGCTAAAGCAACAAGAGCAGTCAGAACAAATCCGGAAACTATATGATTTAGTAAAAATGAAGACAAGAAAAGAGTCAGAAGTGACTTAGGCTTTAAGCAAACAGAACAAATAAGAAACCAAGACCAACGGTCATGATTTTGCAGTAAACAGAAACCAGCAGCTAAAGTGACCAAGAAAAGGTGAAATCTCTAAACTTGGAACAAAGAAACATGAGATTAAAACAACAAACAGAATCTTATCACTAACATGCTTGAAAGAAAAGATTAAGAAACCTTATGACTAAATATCAGAGACACGGACAAGAGATGTGAAACATGCGAAGACGAACATAACAAGAAAAGAACTAATGATAAGCAAAGATAGAAAAAACCCTAAAACTAACATGTGAAACAACTAATCAGTATAGAAGAGATAACAATTCACAGAGTAAAGCGACAAAAGAAATATGAACTACAGAACATAATCAAACAGCAACAAATAACAAACATAAATCAGAAAAGACATAGAAGACATGCGAAACAAACAAAACAGAGGGAAGGGACTTAGCTTAGCGGGGCCTGTCCCCCGAGCTTCCTATTCCCTTCACTCTTCTCACCCTCTCTCAAACTCTCTCTGACTCCTTTTATTCTCTTTTCTTGTTTTCTTTTTCTTTCATTTTTTCCTCTTCTGTTTTTCCTTTTAGGCTTTAAAGATTGAACCTTTTGAAATTTTGAGTTGTAAAGGGGTGTTTGGGAGAGTAAAAGGCGAGGCCTTTGGGTGTTTTAAGTTTGGGGGTCGCCGGAGTTAGGGTTCCGACGACACTCTTTTGGATATTCGAGGAGCTCCGGCAAGATTCAAAAGGTGAGGGTAGCATGGTTGGATAGATCAGGTGAAAAGGGTTCGAATGGCGTTGGTTTGAAGCGGTGATTCATTGTATGAGTGGTCACCGGAGAGGTTCCGGTGACCGGCGTTTCAGGAGAATGGTTGGTTTTCTGGAGTTTTTGGGTGTGTTATGGAATGAAGAAGAAGGAGAAGATGTTTTGGGGTATGGGGTATAGCCGGAGACCACCGTAGGGAGGTGGTGGCCTCCATGGCCGGTTGAACTTGCAGAGATGAGACGAAGGAGAAGATGGAGAGATTAGGGCGGCCGTCTTTAGGGTTAATGAAAATGATCAAAATTCTCGGACCAAAGCCTTTTATAGGCCGGTCGTTTAAGATAATCTGAGCCGTTGGTTTGCTGGAGATCAACGGCTCTGGCTAACGTTACTAAACCGGCGTCGTTTCATTACCCTGGGAGATCAAATATCTCTTCCGTTGGATCAATTAGATGAACGGCCGTGATCAAATTTTACATCTCAATTAATTAATTAAATCCGCCCCTTTTCTCAACCGTTGGATCCAGCCTGATTGAATGGTGGAGATTGAATCTCACCTTTATCTTTTTGAATTAATTTCGGATTACTTCTCGGCCGTTGGATTTGGCCTGATGGATGGCTGAGATCACTTGAATCCTAGCGGCCTGGACCGGACTTTTGGGCCAATGCACTTGGGCCATCCAATTCATATCCCTTTGGCCCAAAGCAATTATACACAATGTATTTCTTTGTATTTTCCGATGTTAATCAATTTTTATGTATTTTCTTTTATACTTTTTTTTTCTTTTATGGAAAAATATAAAACCTAATTTCCTACCTACTCTAATTAATTAGTAATTTTTGGCAATTTTTCTGTTATTTTTCCCTAATTTCTACTACTTAAACTATTTTTACCATTTTTCTTAAAATCTAACTAACTACATAGCCTATTAATTTCCTAGCCTATATTTTTTTTGATTTTATTCTAATTTCTACTTATTCAAACTCAAAAGTATAGCTAATTCCAAACAAATCAAGTAATTGCACTCAAAAACATTTTATTTTAATTTTGGAATTTAAATGCTTAGTGCAAAAATCATGTGCTCACAGTGAGAATCGATCCTCACCGTTCGATCGAGTTGAATCCTACGGCCTGAGGTTTTTGATCAAATTAACTAGTTAATTAAATAATTGGTTTAATCTCAGCCGTTCATTCGAATTGATCTGACGGAAGAGACTTGGGCTAAACAGGAATCAGGTCAGTGTAGTTCGGGAAGGTCTGGTTTTAAAACTACCAGACTCACTGTTGCATTGACACTGTTGAGACCTGCTGACTTACTCCTTATTACACCGGGGGGGGGAATGTAAAATGAAGAAGCTATTCTAAGCTAAGATCCTACAATTACAATTGTTCCTAATCCAGCTTTTGCTCTTCTTCCCTTTCCGGTGATGCAGAATCTTCCTTTTTTGTTGATTTTCTTTGATGCTGACTCTCTTTTTTGTTGATTTTTCTTTTCTTGTTGACTCTCTTTTTTGTTGATTTTCTTGTTTTTCTTGATCTCGAGCTGAACCTGCTCAAAACAAAACAACAAACTACCTCTTTTTTTTCTTTTTCTGCCCCAGTGTGGGCTTTTAACTGTATAAACCATGATGTGCAAAAAATATTCCCGTATTTGAAGGTGGGCGCCTAACAGAAATTAAACGTGCAATGCAATGCAGAAAATATTCCCGTATTAGAAGGTGGGCACCTAACAGAATTTAAACGTGCAATGCGAATGCAGAAAAATATTCCCGTATTAGAAGGTGGGCACCTAACAGAATTTAAACGTGCAATGCGATGCAGAAAATATTCCCGTATTAGAAGGTGGGCACCTAATAGAATTTAAACGTGCAATGCGAATGCAGAAAAGTATTCCCGTATTAGAAGGTGGGCACCTAACAGAAATTAAACGTGCAATGCGAATGCAGAAAAGTATTCCCTTTCTGGTGATGCAGACTCTCTTTCTTTTGTTGATTTTCTTTGATGCTGACTCTCTTTTTTGTTGATTTTCTTGTTTCCCTTTTTTTTGATTTTTACTGGTATTTCTTGATCTCGAGCTGAACCTGCTCAAAACAAAACAACAAACTACCTTTTTTTTTCTTTTTCTGCCCCAGTGTGGGCTTTTAACTATATGAACCATGATGTGCAGAAAAGTGTTCCCGTATTAGAAGGTGGGCACCTAACGGAATTTAAACGTGCAATGCGAATGCAGAAAAGTATTCCCGTATTAGAAGGTG
>JASVEL010004864.1:0-5000 GCA_032618575.1 Nicotiana noctiflora
GTGATATCCAAAATTCGAAACCCACTTATTGCAAACAATTTTTGAGGGCCATCAGACTGGGTAAAGCTTCAATTAACCGTAGTGCACTTGCGGGAAACTCCTTGCCGAGGTCATGTGCACCCCAGGGATTAGTCGGGACTCTTAGAGACTCGGACACCCGGTGCAAATCAAAAAAAAAAGGGTGATATCCAAAATTGCATAACTATCGGGGTATCAAGTTGCTTAGCCATATTATGAAATTCTAGGAAAGAGTGGTAGAGCTAAGAGTGAGGAGGAGTGTGTCTATTTACGAGAACCCGTTTGGGTTTATGTCGGGAAGTTCGACAACAAAAGCCATCCAACTTGTTTGGAGATTGAAGGAGCAGTATAAGGAGAGAAAGAAGAACTTGCATATGGATGTTCATCGACTTAGAAAAGGCGCACGATAAAGTTCCGATGGAGAATTGTGGAGATGTTTGGAGGCTAGAGGTGTACTCGTTGCCTATATTAGGTTGATTAAGGACACGTACGATGGAGTAAAGACCAGAGTTAGGACGGTGGCGGGGGCTCGGACCATTTTTCGATTATGATAGGGTTGCATCAGGGGCAACACTTAGCCTTTTTTTGTTTGCTCTGGCGATGAACGTACTAACGTGCCACATCCAAGGGGAGGTTCCATGGTGCATGCTATTTGCAGATGATATTGTATTGATTGACGAGACGCGAGACGGTATGAACGCAAAATTAGAGGTATGGAGGCAGACCCTTAGAATCTAAAAGTTTCAAGTTGAGCAGGACCAAGACAGAACACTCGGACCCGGAGTGTAAGTTCAATGGAAAGACTCGAGGAGGCGAAGGGGAGGTGAGGCTGGACTCGTAGGTCATCCTTAGGAGAGGTAGTTTTAAGTACCTTTGGCCTATTATTCAGGGGAATGCGGAGATTGATAAAGATGACGCACATCGTATTAGGGCGGGATGGATGAAATGGAGACTCGCTTCCGGTGTTTTCTGTGACAAGAAGGTGCCACCGAAACTTAAGGGTAAGTTCTTAGAGTTGTGATCTGACCAACGATGTTGTATGGGGTCGAGTGTTGGCCAGTCAAGATCGCTTATGTCCAGAAGATGAAGGTAGCAGAGATGAGGAAGCTGAGATGAATGTTCGAGCACACCAGGTTAGATAGGATCAGAAATAAGGTTATTCGCGACAAGGTGGGTGTGGCCCCTATTGAGGACAAGATGGGAGAGGCGCGGTTTAGGTGGTTTGGTCATGTTAGGAGAAGGAGCACAAACGACCCGGTGAAGAGGTGTGAGAGGTTGACATTGGAGGGTCAATGGAGAGGTAGAGATAGGCCAAAAGAAGAGGTGGGAGAGGGGATTAGGCAAGACATGGCGCAATTTCAGTTGACCGAGGACATGACCCTTGATAGAAAGGTATAGAGGTCGGGGATTGGGGCGGTAGAGTAGGTAGTCTAGAGTGTTCGTAACAGTAGTATTTGCACGCGGTCTCGCTTTCTGTTAGTAGTAGATTTTTACTAACCGTTGTTCTCTTTCATTGTTGATCACCTTACTATCGTGTTACTTTTATTCTGCTTTTATATGGCTTTCTGGTATTAATGTGGTGCTTATGCTTTCCTGAGTCTAAGGGTCTATTGGAAACAGCCTCTCTATCCTCATAAGGTAGAGGGCAAAGGTCTACGTACACGCTAACCTCCCCATACCCCACAGTGTGGGATAATACTATGTATGTTTTTGTTGCTATGCTTCGATTGGATTGCTATATGAAGCTTGTCTAACATAAGATAACCTTAACACAAAAGGCTTCCAGCTGGTCAACAAATGTTATCTATGTAGGAGGAATCAGGAATTATCATTCATTTGTTCCTGCACTGGAAGGGCCGGCTTGGCTCAGCGGTAAGCTTGCTTGCCGTGGTGTGTCAGGTCGCGGGTTCGAATCAGCCTCTCTGCAAAGCAGGGGGAAGGCTGCCTAGAGTATTCCCTTCCCCAGACACCCACGAAGTGGGTATTGAACTGGGTCGGTCCTTTTTTTTTGTTCCTGCACTGCCCAGTTTCCACTGATATATGGAATATGTACTACAGTATTTTTGGCATGAGCTAGGTTATGCCACAGAATATGAGACATGCAGACATTAGTTAGAGATTGTGGAAAGTTGATAAGGCCGTCATAAAAATCTGGTTGATGATTCCCGCAGCTATTTTTTGGTGTTCATGGACAGAGAGGAATAGAAGATGTCTTGATGGTATCTCAACTCCAAATCACTCTCTTAAGGCAAGATGCCTACTTGAACATTTTTGCTGGACAAAACTGTCCTCAGTAATTAGAACTGCACATTTTTTGGACTTTGTTAGTACTCTTGTCCTAGATTGACACTTTGTATAGGGCCTAACTTCTCTCTTTTGTTCGTCTCTTTTGTAACTAGGCCTACTGTAACTATGTCGTACGTATCTTCTTGATGCTTTTCTTAATGAAACACCTTACTTTAAGGAAATACTTCTGTAAGCCGATACAGAAAAGTTCTTTTTTTTTTCAATTCAACATAATTTTCTATCAGCAACAAAATGGTGCCAACGATAATACAGTAATAGACAAACGGAAAGACACCATTTACCCCCTGGAACCAACCCAATAACAAATAAGGAAGCTTTCAATTGCCCATTTGCAATCAAACAAGAAAGTTTATTAGTAACCACCACTCCGCTACTTAGACTGGTCAAACCCTCCCTTTATTCCTCGAAAACGAGTGGGCCCCCCAAAAAACTCTACATGTGATGCTCCGAAAACATAAACATGTGATTTAGTAAATTAGAACCCATTGTGGGGTTGCTGGGCTAAGCTTTTAGAAATTGTTGATAGTAAAAAGAGAATCATAATTCACAGGCGCTCTTGAGCTCACTTAACAGTTAACACTGTCTAATATCCATTTGGATATCTAGCTGTCATAAAATATATAGAAGTAGTTAAATCTTGGTTAATTCTTCGTTGATTCTTTAGCATCAATGACCATACATACAATAACTTTTTAAGGTTAACTCGGTGATAAAGAGCCAAATAAAAATACAAAACTATCACAAGGATCGGGTGAAGAAATCAGTCCTTTAAGTCCAGAATGCTTTCCAGTAGGACACAACATGATTTGCATATGACAGTATATCAGAAAGAACCGTAAACTACCATCCTTCTAATCAACATCAGAGGGAACAGATACTGAAAACACTTCTATGCATTGCAGCTTCACGAGCTCACTAACAAAACTATTTTGTTCAAGATCCTGGACACGGGCAGTAATAAAATTCTAGTTCACCTCTGATACCAAATTGAATATAACACACTAATACCTGGACAAGATTGATTAGGGCCATCAAAGACATACGACACCACTGCAAGTCAGTAGAATCTCTTGCATCTGCTCGAGCAATTTCAGCAAGGGAACGCATCAAGCTTTTGACAACCTTAGGGGACAGAGCTACCTTATCAGCTAGTAAGCTTACGATCATCAAAGCACCAGCCTACAAAAGCCGAATCCCAACCACAAGATCAACGAAAGTTCTATGGATTGATGCCTCCAGAATGTCTGAATATAATGATATAGCTTCACCGATACAGTATATGTTTCACATTTTAATCAAATAGATAAAAGAGGAAGCTACAAGAAAGAGTCTAGAAATGTAAGTTAACATGAACGGAATGCAAAAAAACACATCAAATATGACTGTATTTCCACAGTCTCATTTTACAACGTGCATAAATCTCTGTTAGGGTAGCACTAACAACCAAAAGGAACTTGTACATTACAGCCTCCATATCAATAAATAACAGGTCAGGCTAGCCAACCTCTACTCTAGAGTATCAAACAACTCCTGACATCTTTACACTAAGGAGCCCTTGGTGACAAGAGGCAAAAGGAAAAGATTGTCAAGAAGCGATTATAACGTAAAACAACTATCACATACGAAGCAGCTAAGCTAACCTTTTGATCATCTCCTCCTCTGGCACCCGGTTGAAGTCCAAATTCCACAAAAGGTAGGACTCTCCTCACTACGTCACTGTCTATAGTAGTGAGTGATCCTAAGACCTCAAAAATTACAGCTGTACAAAAACCAGTGACAGGCCTTGATGGCTGAACCTTCTTTGAAGTTGACACCTAAATATTTCCACTCACAAAATTTGTAAAACATCAAAAAAAAAATACAAAAAAAGACATCAAAATGACCATCACGTATACATACGTAATTGCACAAAACATCTAAGATTCCCAAATCACGTATACATTGTTGCACAATAATCTTCCTGGGGAGTGGTGCACCGGAAGCCTTAACCCCTTCAAGAAATTTCCATTTGCTATTCCTGAAACAGGCAGAAGGTATTATATTCTTCTATCTCATCACCTCTTCCACCGCGTAACAAACATTAACATTCTTACCCAGTGTCTATTAGTTGCACAACCCGAACGAATACATGCGTGTCATGGTAAGGCAAGGCACACAAAATTAATTCCTCTATATTATAGATGTGAATTCTGTAGGGAAAAAAACAATGAAATAGTTAGTTATAGAACAAATGTAACTAGAATTTGCTTTTGGAAGCGCCAATAAAGAGTGTGTGTACAGAATTGAATTAGCTTACTTGTATCTACGAATCAAGTACTCTAATGTCTTTAGGGCTGCTGATAACTCGAAATATCCTGATAACAAATGCAAGTAGGAACTGATTGATGCATTAATTCGGTTATTTTCGTCAATGCCCATCAAATCTCTATCCAACTCTCTACTCCCGTAACTAAACAAGTCATTTTTGAACTTGTTAAATTTTTCTTCTATGCTTATTAACGCCTCCAAACCTGAATTGCATATAAGAAACACCAGCAAAAACTTCATTTAGATGATGTCCAATACAAATGAATTATATTGATAATAATAATAATAGCAACAACAAAAGCAATAGAAGTCCAGCTAATTATTGAATATTTTAAAGGGTGGCTTGGGACCTGAGAGAGCAATGTTGA